>JANAVB010038615.1:2585012-2652512 GCA_029216955.1 Iris pallida | reverse complement strand
TGGACGTACCGCATGACTACATGGGCTTGGCCTCAGTTCGGGTCCAGTTTGACTAGTTTGGTACGACCAGGTCACTTAGACGTCAATTTATATTAATAATAATTAATTAAACTTATTTATAATGGTCATGCTATAACTTGGCCTGGTTTTCCTAGTTAGAACACTCCTATGGCTCGGCATTCCCCTACCATGGCTAAACACTAGTCAAGGCACGCCACTGCACTATCCGTACCATGATTCCTAGTCGTCTAGTACTTCAAAACTCAACCATGGCTAAAATCATCTACCGTAATGATTAACTAAATAGATATTTATAAAATAGAGAATAATTGTTGTATATTTTTTATTGATGGGCTACTCCACTACTTATAGGGAGTCTGGCTCCTCTTCATATTACATTTTCCAATGTGGGACTAAATCCCTTATTAGTTCTCAACACTCCCCCTCAAGATGGGCGATAGATATTAATCATTCCCATCTTGTTACATAGCTTCGACAGACTTAATGAACTAAGACCTTTAGTCAGACAGTCTGCCACTTGTTCTTCTGAGCGAACATGATCGATCTTCAGTATCCCTTGTTCCAGCTTTTCTTTAATGAAGAATCGATCGATCTCGATGTGCTTCGTTGTCACGCTCTGCTCCCGTAGGAGCGATCGTCCTCGCTAAGGCGTGATGCCGCACGGGCCTAGGTTGTGCCCGTGCAAGGCCAAGTCCAGAAACGGCCGATTTGAGTTCTAGGCCACAGAGTCGCACACAGTATCCCCATTTGCAGCGGAATATAAATGAACACAATTGAAGCGAAACCAAATTCTTTATTGATATTCAACAAGTTTACAAGCGGCGCTAGGCCGATATTACAAGTCGCTCAAGCTCTCTCTCTCTCTGAAACATAAAAGACGTGCCAAGTGGCTTACAAGATGGAATGATTCATGGCGATGTTCCGATACATTATGTCCCGTATATGGTGCTCCAGCTCCTTGCAACGCTCCAAGGCCCAGAGATAGCTCCGCACCTTAGCACGTTCGATTGAAGCTCCGCACCCGCCGGCGTCTCCTGCATCCTGCAAGTAGACTGTGGGGTTATCAGTACATTGTTATGCACTGGTGGGGAGGCTAGCTCGCCCATAATCACTATCATTACCGAACACGTTCCATTTACTTGTGTGCATCTCTATCATTCATTGTCTTTCTAATCTTGCCTTAGGGTCATTTACATGGCATATGATATAACCTATCTCGTGTTACCGATTTCAAGTGTCGCATGGAAATACATGCACAACTTACCCATACTTACCGTCCGGCCTTCCCTGTTCAGAGCAAACCAAGTTAGACAACAGTTCATGTGTAATAACATAACGTAGACGCATTCTTTAACTCATTTGTACTCATTACCATTTTGGAGTGGCACATTTCAAGTCATTCAGTAGGCACTTGTTTTTGTTAACTTAGACTACTTTGATTTCAATGCAAGGACTTGCACGTGGATCGCCACCAGCAAAGCCCACTTAACTCTATATGAACCGGTCGCTGGCACCACAAGCCATCCTGGACATTTTCCCTTGGTATTTTCGCACCTATCATGGCGTGCGGCTGGTACACCCTGATAGTCTCTTGAAAAATACCCCGCACTTACGTCTCCTGGGGCCAAGCCTCCCCCAGTTAAGCCCGTAAGCCCCTTTTGGATCCGCCTAGGCCGGCATATCCCCCCTTTGATCATGCCGCGGAATCCCCTTTCACGGTCACAGCATACGCCACCCCTCGCTCGTGCCGTTGTCCACGACCATTTCGTATTTTATTATCATTTTAACTTAATGGCTGTCTTTGAGCCTTAGGCTAACCCTTAGCCTTCTTACGTTATCGACCAGGTTGGCGTCCGTGCAGCGCGGGTAGCGAGCCCCGATGCACGTGCCCGTCACACCTGTCGCTAATCCTTCTTTCTTTTCTTATCTTTTCAAGTTTCCTTTCCTTTTCTTTCTTTCTTTCACTTGTTCATTAGTTCATCGATTCATTCACGTATTCATTCGTTGATTCACTTATTCGTTTGCTCTTTCATTTATACATTACACGACTCCTCGTATGGGAGTCGCCTTGGCGACCCATCGGTCCCATAGCCTTTCAATGTTGCTATAATCTACACGGTGCGACTATATTGATAGTCTTTCCGTTTCATTGTTGTAACCCATTCATTGTTTGATTGTTTGGACGTATAGGGAGCATCAACGTAGGCTTGTGCCGTAGCACGAGCATGGAGCGCGGGCGAGAGTTCTCGTATTTTCCATGTTACTTTCCATATTCTATACAAGCATACAAGTTGGGATTATTCCCTTAGCTAGGTGCGTTGGGTCATTTATTAGCATGCAAGATGTTATCGCCTAGCGATTCTCGTGTTTGTGTCCGCATTATTATGTGCATAGGCTAAGCAAAGACGGGTTCATCGGAGCCACCCACCTTAGCGATGTTCGCATCGGCCGAGCGATATTCCGAGCGCGCCTTTGAAAGTCTAAGTCTGGATTCATCCTGTCGGGCCAATGTAAGCCTTGCATCGATTCGCATCGATACTTCATCGGGACGAAGCAACTCTTCGGGTCGACGGCTCGTTTGAGTCGTTGCACTTGCCGTTTGGAATCGGCGTTCCGCTAGGGCGGAGCGGGTCACTACATAATACACCACTCAAAACAAGTCTCGTCCTCGAGACTTCCTGAGTGCAGGTCATCCTACCATTCCTTAACTCGGACCGTGTACATACCTTAGACAATTTCCTATGCATCGTCGTTCGATGGCATCGAACGACACTCGGTTTCTTTCTAAGTTCCGTGTCGTATACGTTTTGGTCGATTTTTATTGAATAGCTACTCGTTCATTTTAGACTTGATGTTATCTTTTCAATTCAAGCGTTTCTTCGTATTGGTTTCTATTTCTTCGTGTCATGGGACTGGAGTGGTTGTACAAGGCACGCTGGATTTTGCCAAATGCGTGGGTCGTAATTGAGGCAACTCACTTTCGTTTACCTCAATTATCGGGATCACTCGATTCGCTTCTCAAGCGTTTTCGTCTATGAAATCATTATGACTTCTTCTTAGCGGAGTCGACCAAGTCTACGAAATTTTCGTCCGATTTAAGACCAAGAACGACACCATCGTCGAGCATAACTTCCTATCGATGGTTCAATTCGTTGCACCAACTTTTAACTAGCACGATTTTTTCGTTCACGACACTCGTTCACTCCCCAAGTCGTGCTAGAACTCAGCGTATCACTTGGTTGGATCGTGCACGCATTTCAGGCGTCCCCAAAATACATGTATTCAGCCAAGCCGCAGGATAGTGAGTTTGTCATTCTCACTCGAGTCGCATCGTGCACATACTCAAGCGTTCCTGAGATATATGCATATCAGCCGAGTCTCGTGAGCAGGGTTTCCTACACTTGATCCACTCTTTCAATCCATGTCAATCCTCAAGCTCAATCCTTTATTTGCAACTCTTGCAACAGGGGCGTCTCGCCTATCCGCTAGGCCAATTCTCAAGGCTAAGTCAATGTCAGGATTGGAATCATAGTTCCCCAACAATAATGCCAACACTGACCCCAATCCTAGGGTCAAACCAAAGTCGGTGGTGCGGAATTTTTTCTACCCAAGCTCGTGTCACTCAGATTCCTAAACATCGAGCACGATCACTTAGTTCGCATAGATGCATTCGTTTTGCAACATCCAAATCTGTTCAATCACCAATTCTAAACCAATTCATGTATTCGATCACGAGGTCATCCAGCTCGACAATACGTTCTGCCCCAATCCCACGCGAGTCCGATTATCCACGGTGGTTCATGAATCACCATGCAACGCTCCCGCGGAATAATCATTCTCATCGGGGCGTAACTCTTGTTTGAGTTTAGACTAACTCATTCTCGATACGCAGATTGGACCTACTCAATCCTCAAGTTCAACTCTTCAAACACACAATTCATCCTCAAGTCTCCTTCGTGTCAAACCACAAGTCGAAGCATACGAGTTGCCACGCCAGGCGAGTACCGATCACTCCCGCTGTATGAATCACCATACCAGCGCTCACGCGGAGTGATAGTCCTAGTCGACGCGACGCATGTGCGAGGCTGGGGTTGCGCTCGCATAAGGCAAGAACGTCTACGTTGTGGTTGACAACGAAGTAAATCCAAGCACTCCGTTTTCATCCAAGCCAAGTCTATATTTGATAGTCCGACCGTCATTCATCCTCGAGCCAAGTTTATCTTTTTCTCGACACATCCTTAACGACCAAAGTATAGCATCCAACGGAACAATGACATTCGCATGATCGTCATTCGCCGAGTCGGAGTGCCCCCGAGTTATCGCATATCGATCTTTGATACGCCTCAATACCATCGACGATATGCGTAACCTGACGATCTTCCTTTGCAACCGATTTTCGAGTCATGCATTGATGCTATTGTCCGAGTTGGATATTCCACAATTTCCTCGATATTCAAGATCAAGTTCGACCGCTATCTCTTCAGCTAGGGTCAAGATCGTTGTTCAAACTCAAGTTGCGATTCATTTGAATCAATCCGAGATCGTACGCGCAATCCGCTAAGTTTCCTCGATCAAGACCATTCATTTACCTCTGTCGTTCTGAGTCGTTTTCTAACTCACGTTGTCTAACGACAAGTTGTCCGAGCGACATCTCGCTCGGGACAATCGAAGTCACAACCAACTAAGTGTGACGCGTTCTAAGGCTTTGCGCGACCGCATCGCCTCGCCGACATACTCGTAATCCTCGATTTCGCTCGAACTATTTCCAAGACGTCCATACACCACTCGGATTCGAGCCATCTGATCTAGTCCTCAATCACATTCTTTTTCTTCTCCGAACCTATCACATACACCACTCGGGTTCAAGCCATACGGTCTAATCCTCAATCACGTTTGCGCCACGCGCTAAGACGTCTTATCGATTCGTTCAACGAATCGCTAGCGTAGTCGTTCGTGCCGTTGCGACGCATTAAGTCGTTCGCAATAATCCTCAAGGTCCAAATCGATCCTTCGAGGGCGCCTAAGCGTTAACTCGATAACGTTCCTATCGATACACACTCAAAGTGTATCTCCGTTCTCGATCGAGCGATACGTTGATATCGCCCGCAACCCGATGGCACCCAAGAGTCGAGGTGCGCAACACGCGGACTAAGTTGTACCGCTTAACCATCCCGTTCGGACCACATTCAAGTTTGCACGCTCACTTATTCTCGTTCGCAACTCGTTTGCACCAAAGGGTCTAGGTGCGCGATACTCCGCACAACTTAGCCAAAAGGCTGCGTGCAAAACCATCCCGTTCGAATAATACTCCGGTCTCGTGTACCCGTTTGCTATCGTCAACGTAAGCCTATTCAAGCATGCCTTGCGTTTGCTAACTCTTAGCATTTAGTTTTCGTCCGACTCGAGTCCGTTGTGGTTCGGCACAAAGGCCATCACCTATCAAGTCCGTCGTAGTGGCACAAAGGCCATCGCCTATCGGTCCGTCGTAGTAGCACAAAGGCCATCGCCTATCGGTTCTGTGCAACCGAGTACTCGTACAAGCTTTCGCAATATTAGACTTATTGTATGGAACATCCCAATGCACAACGAGAGAGAGCATACACTTCTTTTGTTTCCAATGCGAGCTTTCAAAACTGAGAGAATCGAAATGAAGTCCAAGGACGTAAAGCCGTGCTCTGATACCAATCTGTCACGCCCCGCTCCCGTAGGAGCGATCGTCCTCGCTAAGGCGTGATGCCGCACGGGCCTAGGTTGTGCCCGTGCAAGGCCAAGTCCAGAAACGGCCGATTTGAGTTCTAGGCCACAGAGTCGCACACAGTGTCCCCATTTGCAGCGGAATATAAATGAACACAATTGAAGCGAAACCAAATTCTTTATTGATATTCAACAAGTTTACAAGCGGCGCTAGGCCGATATTACAAGTCGCTCAAGCTCTCTCTCTCTCTGAAACATAAAAGGCATGCCAAGTGGCTTACAAGATGGAATGATTCATGGCGATGTTCCGATACATTATGTCCCGTATATGGTGCTCCAGCTCCTTGCAACGCTCCAAGGCCCAGAGATAGCTCCGCACCTTAGCACGTTCGATTGAAGCTCCGCACCCGCCGACGTCTCCTGCATCCTGCAAGTAGACTGTGGGATTATCAGTACATTGTTATGCACTGGTGGGGAGGCTAGCTCGCCCATAATCACTATCATTACCGAACACGTTCCATTTACTTGTGTGCATCTCTATCATTCATTGTCTTTCTAATCTTGCCTTAGGGTCATTTACATGGCATATGATATAACCTATCTCGTGTTACCGATTTCAAGTGTCGCATGGAAATACATGCACAACTTACCCATACTTACCGTCCGGCCTTCCCTGTTCAGAGCAAACCAAGTTAGACAACAGTTCATGTGTAATAACATAACGTAGACGCATTCTTTAACTTATTTGTACTCATTACCATTTTGGAGTGGCACATTTCAAGTCATTCAGTAGGCACTTGTTTTTGTTAACTTAGACTACTTTGATTTCAATGCAAGGACTTGCACGTGGATCGCCACCAGCAAAGCCCACTTAACTCTATATGAACCGGTCGCTGGCACCACAAGCCATCCTGGACATTTCCCCTTGGTATTTTTGCACCTATCATGGCGTGCGGCTGGTACACCCTGATAGTCTCTTGAAAAATACCCCGCACTTACGTCTCCTGGGGCCAAGCCTCCCCCAGTTAAGCCCGTAAGCCCCTTTTGGATCCGCCTAGGCCGGCATATCCCCCCTTTGATCATGCCGCGGAATCCCCTTTCACGGTCACAGCATACGCCACCCCTCGCTCGTGCCGTTGTCCACGACCATTTCGTATTTTATTATCATTTTAACTTAATGGCTGTCTTTGAGCCTTAGGCTAACCCTTAGCCTTCTTACGTTATCGACCAGGTTGGCGTCCGTGCAGCGCGGGTAGCGAGCCCCGATGCACGTGTCCGTCACACCTGTCGCTAATCCTTCTTTCTTTTCTTATCTTTTCAAGTTTCCTTTCCTTTTCTTTCTTTCTTTCACTTGTTCATTAGTTCATCGATTCATTCACGTATTCATTCGTTGATTCACTTATTCGTTTGCTCTTTCATTTATACATTACACGACTCCTCGTATGGGAGTCGCCTTGGCGATCCATCGGTCCCATAGCCTTTCAATGTTGCTATAATCTACACGGTGCGACTATATTGATAGTCTTTCCGTTTCATTGTTGTAACCCATTCATTGTTTGATTGTTTGGACGTATAGGGAGCATCAACGTAGGCTTGTGCCGTAGCACGAGCATGGAGCGCGGGCGAGAGTTCTCGTATTTTCCATGTTACTTTCCATATTCTATACAAGCATACAAGTTGGGATTATTCCCTTAGCTAGGTGCGTTGGGTCATTTATTAGCATGCAAGATGTTATCGCCTAGCGATTCTCGTGTTTGTGTCCGCATTATTATGTGCATAGGCTAAGCAAAGACGGGTTCATCGGAGCCACCCACCTTAGCGATGTTCGCATCGGCCGAGCGATATTCCGAGCGCGCCTTTGAAAGTCTAAGTCTGGATTCATCCTGTCGGGCCAATGTAAGCCTTGCATCGATTCGCATCGATACTTCATCGGGACGAAGCAACTCTTCGGGTCGACGGCTCGTTTGAGTCGTTGCACTTGCCGTTTGGAATCGGCGTTCCGCTAGGGCGGAGCGGGTCACTACATTCGTTCTGTCGTGCTGAACTGGATTGTTAGCTATACTTATTGCAGCTTGACTATCGCTCAGAAGACGTAACGGTGCTCCCTTGTCCAGCTTCAACTCTGTCAGCAACGCTTTCACCCACAGCAACTCCGACACTCCTAAAGCCATTGCTCTGTATTCTGCTTCAGTTGTAGACCGTGCTACCACTGACTGTTTCTTGCTTCTCCATGAGACCAAGTTTCCTCCTACAAAGACACAATATCCCGTGGTAGACCTTCTATCGTCTATGCAGCTCGCCCAGTCTGCATCGCAGTATCCTTCAACTTCTATACATCCATTCTTCTTGAACTATAGCCCTTTCTCCGGCGTCCCTTTCAGATATCTCAAGATCTGAAACACTGCGTCCATATGACCCGTTCTTGGATCATGCATGTAGCGACTTACTACACTCACCGTAAATGAGATATCAGGGCGAGTGTGCCCCAGATAAATCATTCTCCCTACAAGTCGTTGATATCTTTTACGATCAACTGGCTCTCCTGCTTCTGCTCCCAACTTGCACTTCTGGTCAATTGGAGTGACTGTTGTTTTGCATCTCAGCATCCATGTCTCCTTCAGCAGATCTAATGCGTATTTTTTCTGTGAGAGAACAATTCCTTGTTCGCCTTCACACACCTCGATATCTAGAAAGTACCTCATCGCTCCTAAATCCTTCACCTCAAACTCCTTTGCGAGTTTTGACTTCAGCTTAGCGATCTCGACTTCATCATTACCTGTGATTACTATAACATCCACGTATACAGCAAGTATAGTGATGTGGCCTCTTGCATGCTGAAGAAAGACCGTATGATCTGCATTTGCTTGATGATATCCCATGCCTATAACAGTCTTTCTGAATCTGTCAAACCATGCTCGAGATTGCTTGAGTCCATATAGCGACTTCTTTAGTTTGCACACTTTTCCATGCAATGTCCCTCCGTATGATTCTGTAGCGTAGCACCCTGGCGGGAGTTCCATGTACACTTCTTCTTGTAGGTCCCCATGGAGAAAGACATTTTTCACATCTAACTGGTATAGCTTCCATCCATAGTTTACTGCAATGGAGACCAGAGTTCTTACGGTGCTCATTTTCGCTACTGGAGCAAATGTCTCATCATAGTCGATGCCATATGATTGTGTGTATCCTTTTGCAACCAACCTTGCCTTGTATCGTTCTATTTTTCCTTTTGACGTCTCTTTTACTGTGTACACCCATTTGCATCCCACAGTTTTCTTTCCTTTGGGTAATGGAACCAGCTCCCACGTCTTTTTTTTCTCCAGTTTTCCAAGTTCTTCCATCATTGCAGCTTTCCACCTTGGATCTTTCTTTGCTTCTTGCCAACATTTGGGCAACGAAGTAGAGTCTAATGATGCAATGAAGGCTCGATAATTTGAAGAAATGTTAGAATAAGACAGGTAGTTGGCAATATCATGTTCATAATCATCAAAACGACTAGGAGCCTTACCCGCATTGATGCAAAAAGATCTCCTTAAGGGAGCAATAGGTGGTGGAGAGATCATACCATCAGAGTCAGAGAGATCCGCATCAGAATCAGATTGATTCAGTACGGGGGCAACATCTTCAAGAGTTGGAGCAGGAGTAGACGAGTGACTTGGTACGGGAGGCACAGGGCACGGTACAGACACAGTACTGGACTTCTGCTGTCTCCTTCTGTAGACTTGGAGCTCCTTTTCCATTGTCTGCTCTTGGAGCTCATTTTTCATTGTCTGCTGCTCCCACTATTTAACATATGTATCTTCTTCATCTTCTGTATCGGAGTCACTGCTTTCTCCCCCTTTCGTCCAGTTTTCCACGACCGGGCATGGGACCGATCCGACCACCACAGATGGGCTTATTTTCTCCCCCTCACATCTAACACCCTCTGCGTTAGGTGTGTTACCAAACGCTGAACCGTCATCCGAACTATAATATGGTTCCAGTTCTCTGAATGTAACGTCCATGCTTACAAACATCTTTCACTCAACTGGGCTCCAATATGTGTATCCTTTCTGAGTTGCTATGTACCCGACAATGACACATTTAAACCGCTCTAGGATCCAGTTTGCCAACTCCTGGCCTATTATCTTGGATAAAACATACACACCCAAATACTTTCGGTGGAACAGTGTACGTGGTTGCACCAGTAAGCATCTCCAACGGTGTCTTCCAGTCCAATACCTGAGATGGCATTCTGTTGATGAGATAAGATGTCGTTAACACCGCCTGCCCCCATAAGTGTTTTGGGACATTCATAGCCAGCATCATCGTCCGTGCGACCTCCAACAGGTATCTGAGTTAAGTGTTTTGGGACATTCATAGCCAGCATCATCGTTAAGTGTTTTGGGACATTCATAGCCAGCATCATCGTGTTTGCCATTGATTGTAAAAGAACAGAACAATTATCGGAGGACTGAACTTAGACTCACAATACAAACTCGCTCGTACAAAGAAAGCCTAGGGACGAAAACCTAGGTACAGCAGACTAAGTACGATTGTTTATTTTTGATTCTGGGGGGGTGACGATAGAGGCTCGGGAAAGCGACGGCCGCTCTGCCTTACTCCTTGGACGATCGGTATGCAGCCTTGGCTCGGAAAAGATCTGCTCGGCGTTGACGAAGAAAGGCTCTTCTTACTCTCCTCGGGTTGCTCTCCTGGCTTCTCTCTCTCTGTGATTATCAAGAAAAGAGGGAGCTCTCTCTGTGTATATCTCTCTCTTCTTCTTTTTTTTATTCTTTTTGTTGCCGACCTCTTTTACATGGGAATGATGCTGGCTATTTATAAGAGTGGGGTGGGATCATTAGGGTTTGCTGATGATTATCTGTTTGGAATGTCGGCGCTCCTTCATTCTATCTGGGCCCTTGATCCTGATCATAATGAATCTCGGCCACTAATGCGGATAGCACCAAATCTTATGAGCAGTTAATGCTGACTGCTTTAAATCTTCGTGATTGATTATGCCAATATTTGATTGCTCGCCACGTGTCCTATTGGCTTGATGATGAATGATATGCCCTGATCTCGGATGTAGTCGCTCCTCCGCCGGATGCTTTAGGCGCTGTTCATCCTGATGTTCACCCGCCTATCGCTGGTAAGGGGGTCACTCCGAAAAACCCTAACTGCTGCCATGGCTCTGTTGCATACTTTATGCACAAGCCACATATACGAGACGTATCGATGTGACCGCATAAGCACTTTGCCCATTATGGCCGCATGAGCTTGTCATATTTGATCAGTGCCGCATGTGTGTTTTCGACTTGGGCCGCATAAGCGTTGCCCACTTTTGAACCGTATGAATTTGATGGTTTGTAGCCGCAGCGGTTTGTATGAGTCGGGCTTAGCCGCATGAATCTATAAACCCTTCTGAATCTGAGTTGTACGGACTTGGTTAATTCAGAGCCGCATGGGGCTATGACGCGCAGAGCCGCATGGACCTATCTGCTGATGAGCCGCATGAGGCTGTGGCAACCTGAGCCGCATATACTTCAGTAATCTCTTCCAATACTTCTGTTTTCTTTGTTTGTCTTCTGACCTTGTTTCTTTTATCTTTTTCTAGTGAATCTGCCCGTGAATCCTGCGGGGGAACTTTTGGTTGGTTCAAATCAATTCGCTTTG
Source organism: Iris pallida (assembly GCA_029216955.1). Classification (NCBI taxonomy): domain Eukaryota; kingdom Viridiplantae; phylum Streptophyta; class Magnoliopsida; order Asparagales; family Iridaceae; genus Iris; species Iris pallida. The sequence goes on along the minus strand of JANAVB010038615.1, from coordinate 2,641,142 downwards.
GGTGTGCGTCTTGACGACCTAATTAAGCATGTATTGAATCAGTTCCCTGCTGATGAGCCTTTGGAGAGGTTGAACGCCATCGAGAATCAGACCCTTCATTACCTTCGTTCCATGATGAACACTGGGAGGCTGGATGGGAAATACCTGAAGCCTCTATTCCTCTTTGGAGATGCTCTAATCATAGGGAACTCTCGAGTGTTAGAGATTTCCGAGAACTGGGATTTCTCTTTGGTCGGGGAGTCAATCCATATTCCTTTTATGGAACGCCATTATCCCTTATCGTGGTTCAACATGGTGCTGTTGAACAGGAAGATGGTGTGCAACTTAACCCCTACTCAATCGGGGATGTTGATGGGCGACATCCATTACAATCCGAATATGCGGTCAGCGTACCCAGGTAAGGATCCCGTCCCTCGGTATATGATGGGTCTGGCCCCGGGCTCCTTCATGAATGCATACGGTCCCAACTTCTCATTTGCTCAGGCTGACACCTTCTTGAATCGGCTTGTCCGTAAGAAGTCCTATCCTGTTGGTAGGATAGCATTGCCGAACTGGATAAACCCTACTTCTATGTGGGTCCAGTTGACCACCTGGGTCCTGCAGACCTATGGAACACTCTTGCGTGAAGTGGGACTTTATCATGCTGTTCGAGGGACTTGTCACGGGCTCCCTATTAATAAGCCGCTGTTCATGGCGCTCTTGGAGATGTATAGCCGACGAACGGGGATATTTTTCTCACCAGTAGGGGAGCTGGGGCTTGCTCTTCATGAGATGTATACTGTCTCTAAACTCCCCTGGGGAAATGAGCCTTTCGAGGTGTATACCCCTTCGAATGAGGAGTTTGAGGACTTGGACCGACGATTCCCAGGTTTCGTTGCAGTATACCGGGAGTTTCTGTGCCACCATAGTGCTTGTCACCAGATGGCCATAAAGACAGCGGATAGCTCCGAAGGGACCGCTCCCCACACCACATCATGGATTAGTTACCTTTTCAAAGTTAACCCTTCTGGTGGAGTTACTCCTCGAACCCCTAAAACGTACGTGGAGGTGAAGGATTTGATGTCAGGCGTCAAGAAGTCGCGGTCCAGGAGTGACATATTTGGGAGTCAAACTGACTCTCTCAGCTACTTTTACTATGGGACCACGCAGATGTCAGAGAAGGCGCTTCTGGCTGGCTTTTTGATGATATGGTTACGGAATTGCGTCGTCTCGGGAGGAGCAGGTTCCATCGAGAGGATCGGTCGCCATTTTATTCTTTCCGCCGTTAAACTGGTGTTCGAAGTTAGGCTGGCCCTTCTTCCCGCCATGGTGTGCAGCATCCACCACGGTCTTCGGACCTTCTCATCCAAAGTTGTTGCGCGTAAGAAGACCTTGGATTTTGAGCGCGTAGAATTGCCTTTCCATTACTTGATGGTGTGGTTGGCGATGCATTACAAGTCTTTGCTGGGACCCGGGATAGCGGAAGATGCTACGGATGAAGATGCTTTCCTCTTCAAATACCATCGCCAGTCTTGGGAATACAATACTATGCCGGCTTGTCGGAGGGCGCTGGCGAGGGTAGATGGGTGTCACCTTTTTGTGTCTGTTCCTCCTTTTTCTGATGAGGATGTGAGTAAGGTACACCTTGATGGTACTGGACCTCCTCACTTTCTATCTCCGGATATGCTCACCTGGTTGCGTAACATCCGTCCTGCTCATTTGGTTTATCGCAACCGCGATAGGGTGTACCTGGAGCCTTACCTACCTAGTAGGTTTTCTCGGCAGTTCGGTTATAGCCAGTTATACCTTGATCATCCCAATCCTGGTTTGGGCTTCGAAGGTAGTGTTCTTGATGGCGTCAGGGCATGGAATTATTATGATGCTTATCATACTCGAGCCAGCTTCTCGGTCCCTGATGCTCAGACGCCAAGGGAAATTTTATACGTGGCTGCTTTGTATCATGTCATGGCGACCAAGCCTCCTATTAATTTCGATCCGAGTACCAGTTTTATCGTGGGTACAGGCTTAGAGGAGAAGCCAAAGGGGGCTAAGGCCAGAAAGCAACTAGCACTTCAGACTTCTCTCCCTGAATCAGAACCTTCCGAGTCGGCTGGGGAGGAAGATGACAGCGAAGATTCTCTTTTTGATGAAGGCGAAGAAGTAGCAGATCAACCGCTTCCCATCCCTGATGAACCGGCGGAGGGCCCATTGCTTTCTACAGAAGGTGGAAGAGTAAGGGAAGAACAGCTTCCGGCTGTGTCTGGTTCCTCACGTAAGCGAGTCAGGCAAGAATCTTCTGGCAGTAGAGCGACCTTTTCCGTGAAGAGAGCTGCCGTTAAGTCTCGTGGATCGCTTATTATCGAAAAGGATGACGGTACCGATGCTACTCCGGAGGTAAGGCTAAATTGGATTTATTTCTTTGTTGTAGTTCCCTTTCCTCTCGCAGATATGATTTAATCACTTTTCTTTGTAGGCATCCGACGGACCGGGGTCTTCTGAACCATCTACTGCCTCCGAGGTTGATCCTGCCCTTGCTGCCTTAATCAGCGATATGTGCGTCGCGGTCCTTTCTGCTGGAGCTCTCCCGGAGGCGGCTGGAAGTTCCCGGGTTGCTGAAGCATCAGCTCGAGGGAACGAAGGTTCCTCTGGGCCCGCCCCCGCGGTCGTTGAGCTTCAGCGAGATGATACCGTTCTCAGTACCTCTTCTCCCGGGGATGACTCTCTGATTCCTGATTCGGAGGCTATTGGTGAGGAGGCTGTGGTGGCTGTAAGCGAACCTCAGCCTCCATACTCCTCCATTGGTAAGATAGGCCATATATTGACTACCGAAGGGGCTTATTTGCTCTATCAACATATCCTTCGGGTCAAGTCGATTCATGGTTGCCTTGGCCCTGCAGGTCCTGACCTTTTACCTCCCGCCGTGGATGTTCTCGGGGAGAGTTCGGTCGGCCATTATCCGGACGAAAGGAATGTTTCTTCTCCTCTCTCTCTTGTTGAAGAGCCTCCTGCCATCTCCGGGCAGACGGGGAGGGAGTTGGCAATGGTTTTCGCCTCGTCTTCCGCTGTTGACACGGCTCCGGAAGTCGACTTCTCGACCTTGTCGAGCATCCAAATCTTACGGGCTGCTGAAGAGGAGTTGGCCGCTGTTCAAGCGTCTTACCGCGCGAAGCTGGTTTCTCTTGTGGCCGAAGCGGCAGATTCTGTTGCATCTTCTTCCGTGCTGTCGGCCACACTCCCGTTGACACCGGCCTCCTCGGAGGCTTTGAACGAGGTGACGCGGGATGTGGTTGATAGCTTCTATCGTCACTTAGGAAGGGGTGTCGACGCTGCTGTAGAACGGGGAATCCCTTTCACTATGTCTTTGAAGGGTGCTCGGGGCCAGATTGACACTTTGAAGGACCTTCCTGGCGGGATGGGGTTAGCCGCGCTCCTGGAGCCCAAGTTGACAGAGGCTGATCGACTTGTGACCCAACTACTGGCAACACGGCAGGCTGGCTTGCCCGCTGCAATTAAACGGGAGCGGGGGTCGCCTCGTTGCTGCTCGGGACAAGATCAAGCTCACTCGGGATGCTGCCGCGCCAGCTGTACGGGAAGACCTTGACAAGCTCTCTGCTTCATATGCCCATCTGGGTCGTCGAAGTCAGGCTTGTAGGGCTCGTGAAGAGTCTGCTTCTCGTGGAGTAGCGGCCACACGGGAGCGGATTCTTGCACTCCAACAGGAGTTGGCCTTCCTAGAGTTAGAGCGGGAAGCTGCTCGTGCAGAGCAGGAGTCGATTGCTCGGGAGGCCGAGCGGGTTTCCCGATCCTCTGCCACCTTGGAGCGGTCTTTTAAGGAGTTTGAGGACAACTGGCGAGCCTATGCTCATCTGGAGGACCCGGCGGTGCTGAATCAGGAGGCAGAGCGTCGAGCCAAACAGAGTTTTGAGCGGTCGGTCGCCTTGATAAAGGACCGCCTCACGGTGTTATGCGCCCCGGAGCAGTGATCCACCATCTGTCCTCTTCTGCTTCTCTTTTTATTTTTCTTTCATATGTGTATATTTTTATTTGCAAGGGATGTGATCCCCACTGATGTAGCTCTTTTGAATTTTGAAATAAATGAGCATGTTTCAACTCATCTTCTCTTTCTTGTTCTTGTGGTGTTCATGGAATTGGACTTGCTGGAGGATTATTTGTGGACTTGTTACCCTGGGTGTACCTTGGTTTTAAGTACGGATAACAAGTTTGATTAGGACGTTTTGGAGCAGCCATGGCAAAGTGGTCATGGATGTTCTTGGGGTTGGGAAAAGGAGTGCCATAGAGCAACTGGGCTCCTGGGGCACGGAAGAATGGCGGGTTTATGCTAAGGGGCTTAGCGAGGGATATTTGTGGACCTACTATCCTTAGCGTACCCTGGTTCAGGGTATGGATAATAAGGTGGAAGGAAGCCAGTCATATTTGCTCCGAGATTATGAGGACGTAGCAAACATGAGGGTTTTACCGTGGAATCTTCCTACTCAGAGGTAATGAGAACATGGTAGGGGGAGACTTCACGGAAGACTTTTCTATAATCAATAGTGGTCAACAGAGGACATTTGTGGTCAACAGAGGACATTTGTGGTCAACAGAGGACATTTGTGGTCAACAGAGGACATTTTTGGTCAACAGGGGACATTTGTGGTCAACAGAGGACATTTGTGGACCTATTATCCTTGTCGCACTCTGGTTGTGGGTACAGATAATAGGTTGAAAGGGAACCAACATACTTGCTCAGAGGTAATGTGGACATGGCAAATATGGTGATTTCTTCGACGGAGCCTTCCCACTCAGAGGTAATGAGGACATAGCAGGAGTGGGCTCAATGAAGAAGGGGTGCATAGAACTGCTCAGAGGTAGGAGGACATGGAAGTTCTATGCGAGGGGGCGGTTTGTTTTTGGTGGAAGTGAAAACGACTCAGAGGTAATGAGGACATGGTCGTTTCGAAAATTAGTGGATCGATTACCCTTTTTGTGTACTGGGAGTGCGGGTAGTGGATCATGAGGGAGGATCTCTTTCAGGAAGAAAGTTCAGAGGTATGATTATACGTGACTTACTATCTGAGAGAGTGACCGGAATGTAAGTACATAATTTGGATTTTCTAGAATATTGAGGAGATGAGAGTTCAGTGGCACCAGCGGGTGCATGGCTCGGTAATCTGAAATATTGTAGATGTGGGTTCAGTGGTATCAATGGATACATGACTCGATAATTTGGAAAATGGTGGGTGTGAGTTCAGGGGTACTAAGAGGGTACATGACTCGATAATTTGGAGAATGTTATCTAAACATAGTATTTCTTCAGAAACTTGCCGTTGACGGGCAACATAAGCAAGTCCCCATTCTGCTTGGCGAGGCGGTAGGCGCCGTTGGAGAACACGGCCTCGATGACAAATGGACCTTCCCATTTTGGCTGGAACTTGCCTGCGGTCTTGTGAGTCATGACCATTGGTCTCCGGACTGCCAGAACGAGATCGCCCACTTGGAATGTTCTGATTTTGACCTTCTTGTTGAAGGCTCCTGAGATACGTGCTTGGTATAGCTCGATCCTTTGCTGGGCTAGGAGGCGCTTTTCGTCTAAGGCCTCCAACTCTTGTAATCGGCGTCGATAGTTATCATCCGTTGTCAATTAATAAGTGAGGGCGACGCGGAGTGAGGGAATCTGAGTTTCCAGTGGGAGGACTGCCTCACTCCCGTATACTAAAGAGAATGGTGTATTCCCAGTAGCTGTTCGAACCGTGGTACGATAAGCCCATAAGCATTCGCCGAGCTTCTCGTTCCAGTCGCGTTTGTTGGAGGAGACAAACTTCTTGAGGAGTTTGATGATTGTTTTATTGAATGCCTCTGCCAACCCGTTTGCTGCCGGGTTATATGGTGTCGAAGCGACATTCTGAATGCGGTGTTTGTCGCAGAATCGATAGAATGTATGGCTTGCAAACTGCGGACCATTATCATGGATGATCCTCCGCGGCAATTCGAAGTGGTAGATGACGTGATGCTTAAGGAAGCTGATCATGTTTGAAGTCTTAACTTCTGCGAGTGGGACGGCTTCCGCCCATTTGGAGAAGTAGTCGGTGATCGCAAGTATGAAGCGATGTCCTACGGAGGAAGGTGGGGTGATTGGACCAATGATATCCATTCCCCATGCTTCGAATGGCCAGGATGCCACCGTTGGATGTAGAAACTCGGATGGTTGGTGAATGAAGTCCGCGTGGATTTGGCAAGCCTTACATTTTCTGGCATAGTCTATTGCGTCTGCCACCATCGTGGGCCAGTAGTAGCCCATACGGCGAAGGCGGTCCTGTAGCTTAGGGCCAGGCTGATGGGCCCCACAGACACCGTCGTGAGCTTCTCGTACAGCTTCTTTGGCTTCTGCGTTTGACAAGCACCGGAGTAATAATCCGTCGTAGGATCGTCGGTACAGCATCTTTGTCTCTGTGTCGTAGAAGAATCTGAGAGAACGCCGTCTGATGGAGGTGGCTTCCCTTGGATTCTCCGGGAGGATATCGTATACGACGAAGTCAATGAACGGCTGTCTCCAGTCTGGTGTTTTGTCGACCGTCTGGGCGGAATAGCTCGCCACGAATTTAATATTGTTCTTGGGACAGACCAGTTCGTGGCCTATCACCTCAACCGAGTGATGCGCTTGGTTCGGCACTGCTAAGGAAGCGGCAAGGCCTGCTAGGGCATCGGCTTCGATATTTTGAAGTCTGGGGACGTGTTCGATGAAGAATCCCTCGAATGAGGAGATAATGTTGATTGCTATTTGGTGGTAGGGGATCATGTCTTCATGGCGGACTTCGTACGACCCCCGAATCTGATTGACGATTAATTGTGAATCGCCGTATGCTTCGAGATATTCTACACCCAGCTCCTTTGCGAGTTGGAGGCCAATGACCAAAGCGTTGTACTCGGCCACATTGTTGGAACAGGGTTCCGTGAGAGAGTAGGCGCGATTGATCACTAGCCCGGTAGGAGAGATCAATACTACTCCGACCCCGACGATGATATTTCTCTTGGGTCCGGTTCTTGAAGCGCCATCGAAGAACATCCTCCATATGTTGTCGTGGGTGGTTGTATTAGAATCGGCGACCTCATCTGGGATTTCCTCGTATATTCTGGATGACCCCGATCCTGGATGGGCTGCCAAAAAGTCTGCCAGGGCTTGGCCTTTGACAGCCTTCTGTGGGACGAAGATCATATGATATGGGGATAGCAGTATTGCCCATGTAGCGAGGCGAGAGCTGAGCGCCCCTGGTTTAGTCATGAGGACCCTGAGGGGATTTACCCGTGAGATCATATGTATGGTTTGTCCTGTAACATAATGCCGCGTCTTTTGAATGGCGAATACCAAGACGAGGCATTCTTTCTCCACGGCAGTGTATCGGTGTTCGGGCCCGACCATCATTCGGCTGAGGTAGTATATGGCATGTTCGTGTCCTGCGTCATTATTTTGTGCCAGCAGGGCACCGAAGGAGTGTTCTATTGCTCGTACATAGAGCAAGAATGGTTTTCCAGGAACCGGGGCCACCAGGACTGGAGGATTTGACAAATATTCTTTGATGTCGTCGAAAGCGCGTTGGCATTCTTCGTCCCATACGAATGAGACTCCCTTCTTCATGAGGTGTGTGAACGGCCGGCATCGTCCGGAGAGATTGGAAATGAACCTTCTGATATAGGCTAGCCTCCCTTGGAGGCCTCTAAGTTCGCGGAGATTTTTCGGGGGACCCATCTCCATTATTGCCTTGGTTTTCTCAGGGTCTACATGGATACCCCGTGCAGTGATGATGAAACCTAAGAACTTCCCGCTGGATACGCCCAAGAACGACTTTGTAGGATTCATCTTCAGGTTGTGGGCTCGCATCAGGTCGAATACCGTTCTCAGATCTTGTAGATGATCCTCCTTACGGCGACTCTTGACAGCGATGTCGTCGACGTAGCATTCCACTGTTTTGCGCAAATGTTCTCTGAAAATGATACTCATAGCCCGCTGATATGTGGCACCAGCGTTCTTTAGACCGAATGGCATGACTGTGTAACAGTATGTGCCGATCGGTGTTCTAAATGATGTGTGCTTCTCATCGTCGGGGGACATCTTGATTTGATTGTATCCCGAGAATCCATCCATGAATGACATACGTTCGAAGCCGCATGTGTTGTCAATCATGATGTCCGTGATCGGGAGGGGAAATTCGTCTTTCGGACATGCCTCATTTAGATTACGGAAGTCGATGCAGATTCGGATCTTCCCGTTCTTCTTAAGGACCGGGACTATATTGGCGACCCAGTCAGGGTGTTGCTTCTCACGGATGAAGCCGCTGGCTATCAGTTTGTTGACTTCGGCTTCGATCGCGTCCATGACGCCCGGGCGAAAGCGTCGTTGCTGCTGCTTGACTGGCTTTGCATCCGGCCGTATATTGAGTTTATGGAGAGCAATATCGGGATCTAATCCCGGCATGTCTTCGTAACTCCATGCAAATACGTCAATGTATTCTCTGATGAGTTCCAGCAGTGATTCTCGTTCCTCGTCTGTTAGGCTTTTACTGACGAAGATTGGCTTTGGAGAGGATTCGGTGCCGAGGTTGACCTGCATAACTTCATCCTCTGTAGGAGGTTCTCTTAGCTCGAACCGCTTTTCCCATTGTGCGTCTAACTGTTGGGCCCACGGCTCAAGCTCGAGGATTTCAGGAATGTCCTCGTCTTTTTCATAAGCGTCGACAAATGCCATGTTGACTGATAGGACTTGTCTGAATATGTCCCCAATGCTTGTGTCTGAGTCGGAAGTTGGTGACCCGGTTGAGTGTAACTGCCAATCACATTCTTCATCTGAACTCTCTGGAGTCGTTGTGGGAGTTACATACCCTAGTCCGCATCGAGTTTTGCTATAGTAGTCCCGTGGTTTACCAGACGGTACTGGAGGCTTCAAAGGTAGTCGCCGTCCGGTACCGTAATTCAAACCTGGTGTAGTTTCTAGATCATATCCTTGTTTCTGCATGAGGTATTTGGACTGGGGACTATAAAGGTATAGAGGCAATCTCCCGGCATCTGACCCAAGATCGACTTCTTTTATGGTGAAGGGGTACGGATCGTCTTTCCGGCCGAAGATAATCGGGTGGTCCCCTCCCTCGACTATTCGGTAAGCGTCTTCTGCCGGAGTAAGCTGGATTGTGGTATACACATTTGTCACTTGTGTGTGTAGGTGAGTGCCTATACCGTGGTCTATAGCATACATTGTATATAGCTTGTTGAGCTCGATGTAATTCAAAGATAGCCCTTTTTTGATAAAATAAGGTATCTTCTCGAGAGGGATTACATCATCCGTGGAAGGGGTATCGGAGTGGGCAGCCACATACTTGGCTAATTCTGGTTCTTCTTCGGCCACCCCCTGTACAAATGAAGACTGAGAGAGTGACCTAGTCAGCTTGATCTTCAGAGGCTCGACCGGCGGAGCAGGTCGTGGAGTTGTTGGTAGACTAGCAACCCCCAGCTTGGCATCTGACGTGGGGCGAGGAGTGGCTGGTTCGCTGGAAGTGTCAGACCTCGCGTCGGGGTGACGGCCCTTTTTAGGAAGACGTATCGTGAGCGGTCTGTCGGAGGGATTGAGTTTCTCCGCTTGGAGCTGACCGACTCTCGGTAGTCTGATGGTAAAAGGCCCTGGTGTGGGTCTCGGCCCTTGGCCAGACCTTGGCGGCCGGATTCTCATCTGCTCTTCTTGCGCCGATAGACTGATTGCGTCCTTACGCAAAGTAGTCGTAAGGGGTGCAGAACTGCCCGGTTTGCGAGCCTGGAGGTGGATCGTCAGGGGTTCTTCTGATCTTGTGGTTGTCTTGGTGTGAGCTTGCACCTCCTCTTCGACCAGATGCTTCTTTGATTTTTCGTACAGACAGGAGTCTGAGTAATAAGATTCGACCCCCTTGAAGGGATCGATATCAGCAAACTCTGTCCTCACGAAGCCGTGCTTATCGACATATTTGAAGCACTGGTGTAGCGTGGAAGGCACGATCATGTAATCGTGTATCCAAGGCCGCCCCAGAAGGATATTGTAAGAAGTGTCGGCATCTATGACGTAGCAGGTGACTTCTGATTGGAGATCGCCAATCTGACATTTCAAGCGAATCTTTCCTATTGGGTAGCTCCTGCCCGAATTGAAACCGCTAATGGCGGTGCTTGTAGGCGTCAGACGATGCATTGGAATGCGAAGATGATGTAGCAGACCCTTCAGAATGATGCTTATGGAGGACCCAGGATCAATGTGCATTCGGTCCATCTTTACGTCGCCGATGTATCCAGTGTAGTACAACGGGCGATCATGCAGGTTAGTTTTGATGAGCATATCCTGCGGAGAGAAGACGATATTGGGCATTGCACCTGTACACGCACTATCTTGGAGATCTGTAGGCTGATTATCTTCCGTGAGGTTGACCTGAGCCAAGTATGCGTCGGCATTTTGGAGCGCCTCACTTAGAGCCGTGCGAACATCCTTCGAGAGCCTCAGGAGTTCATATAAAGATAATTTGGCCGGTGTATTGGCCAATTGAGCCAAGATGTCGAAGTTGTAGGGTCTTTCCAGCCCCTGAGGTGTCTCCTTTCGGAGGGATTTATCGAAACGGGTCTCTTTCGGCCTGGGTTTGTCGGTCGTCGAAGGCTGAGCCGGTCCCGGAGTATCAGCGTTTGTGGTCTGCTGATCATTAGTCGGATCCTCGGCCACTGGTTGGGCTTGTGCTCCAGATCGAGTAGTGACGGCTGAGACTTCCTCCTCCTCTGCCGAGGCGATATGGCATGATCTGACCTTTCCACTTTTCTTTTTAGAAGGTAAAGTGGGCTGAATCACCTCGTGGACTAGGTCCGGATGGACCCACATGATTTCCCCTCGTGATGTGGTGATGGGTACTAGGCCGGGAGTTTGATCACGGGCAGGCGGAAGATTAGTGATTTCTATCGTTGCCAGAGGGATGGGTATGACACCATCTTGAGTCTCTGTTGGAGGGAAATTGCCGAATTGTACGGACACCATGTTGGCTGCTACGGTTACCTCCTCGAAGTCGATAGCCAGAGCGTTCGAATCGATGAGGTTCTGGATATACCGTTTCAGTTGGTAGCAGTCGTGTGTAGCATGGTGGACGTAGCGGTGGTAATGGCAGAACTTCGGATTTTCCAAATCAGCCGGCCGAGGTTCCTGCCTTGGTGGAGGAAGCTGAATTCTATCTCCTTGTATAAGCATGTCCAAGATAGGCTTGACGTGGCCGTCTTTGAAAGAATAAGTGATTTGAGGCCATTGTTTGTCTGCTGGCTGTGGCTCGGGCTTCTGGGCTGTATCGGTCACCATGGCCTGCTTGCCTTTGTTGTCCCGGTTGTTGGAGGGGCTACCCCCATTGTCGTTGCTAGCGTTGGGACGCTTCCCCTTGTTCTCTCCCTCTGAGATATGCAACCCCAGTTGGCGAGCTTTCTTCAATCGTTCCTTGGCACTTGTAGTGCTGATGATAAAGGCCTTCCAGTCCTTGAATTGACTTTCGCCCATCCAGAGACTAATTATTGGGAGTAGTCTCTTTTAGCAAATTTCAATCAAGGAAGAGTCCGGGTTGCCAGATGGTAACTTCATTACGGTTTGACGAAACCGCTCAATGTAATTCCTTGTCAGCTCTTTCTCTCCTTGGACGACGTCCATGAGGGTAGACATCGTGACGTCCTGCCCTACCTCATAGAACCTCTCCAAGAACAAGCGCTTGAAGCCAGCGAAGGAGTGGATACAATTATCTGGCAGGTTGTGGTACCAATCGAAGGCGACTCCTTCCAGTGCCCCAATGAATAACCGTGTGAGGATGGCGTCATCATGGGGCAGATGGTCGGTAGTGACCTCAAAGTAAGTGATGTACCGGCTTGCTGAAGTCTTACCATCATATGGGTTGATATTGAACGGCTTATATCTTGGGAGAAAGGGCACATCCCTCCATTCAGCAGGGTATGGTTGCCGTATTCTGAGGTCTTGAGAATTTTCTCGGGCGTGGAGCATCGCTCGAAGCTCCTGAACCTCTCTCCTTACTTCTCGGGCCTCATCTGTTGCGGTAGGGGCCGTTATCTCGGGAGCATTATTGCCCGGGTTTGGTGCCGCTGAATTTGAATCTATGTTGTTCGCGGGACCCGTGCTTGTCTGACCAGGTGTCACTCCCTGCAGAGTAGAAAGCGCTACTTTGATCTCGTCTACAGACTTGACCAAGGCGTGCAGTATGGCCTCCAAAGTGTCGATACGTTGGCGATCACCGGAACCACCTTGGCTGTTGTCCGTCATGAATATCGTCCTCACGTGAGGAGTGACAGAAGGAGAGGTGGCAGACATGCCCTCCGAGTCATACTCATGCATCGAGAAATCATCAGGATATGTGGGGATGTTCTCTTCAGGTTCGGACTCGGAAGGAACAGTACCCCCAGCTTCAGAGCTTGCTTCGTTTAGGACGTCCTCGGGGACGTCGGTATTTGTTGTATCCGTCGGAGGATTTGCTTCCTCCAGTCCATCTTCTTGGAATGTCGGGTTGTCGTGGAGGTTTAGAGGAGTGCTACCCCCAGTTCCGACGACCCCCAATGACGTAGACGGCGAACTTCCTACTGCAGCAGTTTTCGTCTTTGAACGGGTGTGTTGGAATACTCCAGTAGAGGATAATCCTTTAGACGACGGCTTCTTAGCTGCAATAGTTGACACCTTTGGGCTGGAGATGCTTGTCTTCTTCCCTCTCCCCTCAACGGGGACTTTCTGTGCAGAATTGCAGGAGGCAACGGAAGGTGCCTCGTCTTCCGAGCTCGGATGTTGTAATCTTTGGAAGACGGATGGCCGGTCTTCCGTTACTGCCGTGTTGTTGCAACAGCAGTTGACGATAATCTGGGTGCAGTGACGTCCCTGTGAGGACTCTCTGTACGCTGAGGCTCCTTCTCTTTCCTTGCGTTTGTGGAGGATAGCTTCACGCAGGTCAGAGGAACCACTTTGTCCGTTTGCCGCCGGGGGCTGGACTCGAGTGGTTTTATACAACTTCCCGTCAGAGGCCCGCGTGATACTCAGCGGGACGCCCCGATAGTCAGAGGTTGGGGCAGCTGTCTGGACTTGATGAGCCCGCGCTGCCCTAGACTTTTTCTTTTTAGCACTTGTGGGTGCGTAATAGGAAGAGTCCACATTAGGTATCACAGAGTCTGGATTTTCATCCAGAAAGTGATCAGAGTTAGGACCGCATGAGAGTCGGTCGAAAACTGATCGAGAGAAGTGTGGTAGAGACGCTATGCGGCTAGCGTTGGGTGCCGTGCAGGCTATCTGCATGCGACTGTCTTCTGTTGTGGGACGAGTTCTTATGCGGTTAGGAGTCACGGCCGTGCAGGCTGTCCGCATGCGGTTGGTATCTGTGGCCGCATGGGTTTTCTGCAAGCGGTTGACTTTACTAGCCGCATGAATCTCATCCATGCGGTTGGGAACTGTAGCTGCATAAGTTATGCGGCTGATAGAAGTAGCCGCATGAGTTTTCTTCATGTGGTTGACGGTTGTGGCCGTATGGATTTTCTTTCTGCGGCTAATACCCCTCTGCGGTTCAGGTTGAGCAGAGACCCTCTTTGCCCCTGCAAGTCCAGCATCATAGTGTTTTCTTCTGCCGGACTTGGGGACAGCAGAGGTGTCTGCGATCTGAAGTGGGGCCGCAGGAGAGTCTTTCTCGCCGTCTTGAGCGACCGAGGGTATCCCATCGAGGGCTTGGGGAGGAGCAAATGACTTTGGCCTCCACTCTTTGCGAGCCTTCGTAGTGCGGGTGCGTTTCTGGACCGGGCCAGCGCTGCCTTCAGAGAGCATCTCTTCGAACGCCTGTTGGTCGAAGCGGACGACCATCTTCTGTTGTGTGGAGCCAAGTTTGGCTGCATCCGATTGCGTCACCAACTCCTCAGCCGTAGAGAAGTTAGTCCCTAGCAGAGTCGCCATCGTGTTTGCCATTGATTGTAAAAGAACAGAACAATTATCGGAGGACTGAACTTAGACTCACAATACAAACTCGTTCGTACAAAGAAAGCCTAGGGACGAAAACCTAGGTACAGCAGACTAAGTACGATTGTTTATTTTTGATTCTGGGGGGTGACGATAGAGGCTCGGGAAAGCGACGGCCGCTCTGCCTTACTCCTTGGACGATCGGTATGCAGCCTTGGCTCGGGGAAGATCTGCTCGACGTTGACGAAGAAAGGCTCTTCTTACTCTCCTCGGGTTGCTCTCCTGGCTTCTCTTTCTCTGTGATTATCAAGAAAAGGGGGAGCTCTCTCTGTGTATATCTCTCTCTTCTTCTTTTTTTTATTCTTTTTATTGCCGACCTCTTTTACATGGGAATGATGCTGGCTATTTATAAGAGTGGGGTGGGATCATTAGGGTTTGCTGATGATTATCTGTTTGGAATGTCGACGCTTCTTCATTCTATCTGGGCCCTTGATCCTGATCATAATGAATCTCGGCCACTAATGCGGATAGCACCAAATCTTATGAGCAGTTAATGCTGACTGCTTTAAATCTTCGTGATTGATTATGCCAATATTTGATTGCTCGCCACGTGTCCTATTGGCTTGATGATGAATGATATGCCCTGATCTCGGCAATTATGATGATGATGTCGAATATTCTCGTTGGGATTCTGTTGCATCTTCAGTGCCACATTTTTTTTTAATTGGAGATCCTGCCAGGGCCGCATAGGGTGACCAACACTTGAACCGCAGGGGGATACTCCTCGTGAGCCGCATGAGTCAATGCCTCATCGAGCCGCAGGGGACGAGCTTTCCGTGAGCCGTATATGCATAATCTTTGCGAGCCGCAGGGGACGATCTCTCCATGAGCCGCATATGCATAGTTTCTGTGGGCCGCATGAATTAGCGTGGTGTTGAGCCGCATAGACCGGGCTATGGGTGGACCGCATATGGCGGATTTTTGTTAATCATATTAGAGTGACTCCTCAATGAGCCGCATGAAGCTGTTCTCTATCCGAGCCGCATGAGACTTTTGCCACGTGGCAATCTAGGATTTTTTGTCAGATCGGGTCAGAGATTTTCTTCTTTTCCCGAGGAGTCTGTCATTATGGCAGAGCCATTATGATACTTTATGTCAGAGACAGCCGTCGAGTCGTGTCAGAGCATTAAATGAGGCCATTACTCCAGTGGCCAACTGTGGGGGGGGGGGTCACACGTGTCGTCAATTGAGCCGCATATTCCTGCTGAACCGCATTCATCCCCGAGCCGCATGAGTCTGAGGGTCTTCTTTTGGGCCGCATAGGGCAACTCCAGTGTGAGCCGCATAGACTTGCTACCCAAAACCGCATGGGCCATTTATGCCTTTATTCTAATATTTTCTATGCTTCTACAGATCGGTGCATGAATAGTAACAAGGAGCGGATGCAAAACGAATATTGATGGTTAACGTGAATTGCTAAGAGATGACCGTGTTGGTGCTAGAAAATTTATAAATGATGCCTCGGAAGATATACGATTTTTATAGTTGCCTATGTTGTTGGTTAAGGAGTACAGACCATATCGATGATCTAAGAATGTGGGAAACATATATGTCGCAAAGAGACCGTAGGAAAGAGATCATAAGTGATAAACTATTGAGATAGCAATGTCGGATGATGACTCGGAATAGTTGACCCGATTTAATAGACAATTTGAGTACGATATGAGGATGCAAGTCGGATTGAACAAGTGATGTGATGTCTATGCAAGTGGAAATTGAAAGTTTGGATATTTGAATGATAAGTTTTATATGATAGCTTCGAGATTGACCCATAAGAATTGTTGGATAGGATTGTCGGATAGATTTTGTCGGTTGCGGGTAAGTCTAGAATGAGACTTCGTTGGGTATGACCCGAGTATGAGTACGGGTAGAAAAACTTGACCCTAGAATGTTGGTTGTTGCTTAGAATGTCGATTGGTTGCCTAGAGTGTCGGTTGGTTGCCTAGAATGTTGGTTGTTGCCTAGAATGTCGGTTGGTTGCCTAGAGTGTCGGTTGGTTGCCTAGAATGTTGGTTGGCTGCTTAAGTTTCAGATTGGTTGGCTATGTTCTTTAGTTGTCCGCATTGGGAATAAGTTCATAAGATTGGGGTGGTGTCCCATGTCCCTAAGTTGGTCAGACCATAGAGTTGCCCCTATGATGAGAACTGGTTACCTCTAAGATAAGAGATAAGTATGTTCCTGATAGCTATCCATCTCATATGAGTTAGCTGAATGATTCGTCTGGTTTAGCTTAGATTAGCTGACCGTAGAGACTTGACTGAATGCTAAGTTGACTGTTGGAAAACCGTAGATGTCCCTATTGATGTTACGTGAGTATAGTTGGAATGAGTAAGATGTGTTGGAAGGTAGACTTTGGAATGGAATGGATATTTGGGAAATTTGATGTTATAAAATGTTGGATGGGATGACGGATCATGTTGGTTTCGAAATTTGGTTGCCTTATTAGAATGCTGGAAATTGATAAAGCTGGTTGGATTTGGTTGATTGATATTGAGCTGCGAAAATGGATGGTAGTGCTTTGGGACGGTTGGAATAATTTCATGGATCAGATAAAAAAAATTGAGAATAAGTGTAACGACGGAAAAGGGATAGTACATGTAGCCGAGATCGACAAGAGCGAATGTAAATAGTAACGACCCTCGGGATTAATGTTGCTGAAATATAAGAGTTGCTTGTGCGAAGGGATAATATGTTGGCTTAATCAATACAAGAAAAATATTTGAGTACAGCAAGAAATGTTACTAGAATGGAATGATGGTACAATTTGATGGATGAAATATGATCGGAAAGTTACGAATTGCGAACAAAGTGTATGGATGCGAACGATGATGAGTACAAGATTTGGTCGACGAGAATCGGGGTATCGAAATAAAATGTGGCAATAGGATTTATCAACTTTGGTGGCATGGATGACAATGAACTTGAAAGGAATACTTGATGCATCTAAGTCTGAATACTTTGGAAAACGTTGGAATCGATTGTGGAAAAATTTATCGAGTTGGAATTGGCAATATCTATTGTCTTATTTGTTGGTTGGAATATTGAATAAACAAGTGGGATTATATGAGATGCTCGAAGAGAATTACTGATGTTCGAAAAGGAAGGTACACCATAGCTCGTTCGTTTTCTCTATCACTGAACTTGGCTGAAGTGCATGTATTTCGGGGACGCCTAAAATATGTGTATGATTCTAACTAAGTGGTATGCTGAATTCAAACGAAGCCACGGGGAGGATTATCATGTGCTAAAGATTTGTACGAGTGTTGGAGGAAAGATCAAAAAGATGGTAAACTATTTTGAATCAATTGGAATGCTACAACGAGACGGTACATTACTTGAAATCAAATACGGAGAAATATTAAATGGTGTAAGTTGATCGTTGAGAAGTTTTATAAAAAGTTGGTTAAAGTTTTGGGGATGAGTTTTGTTTTAAGTTTCGAGGACAAAACTTTTTCTGGGTGGTATATATTGTAGTGCCCCGACCCGCAAGATGCCTTATGATGGATGGTTGGTTCGATGAAGCCTTATTGGACTTGGGAATATGCGAAGGATTGCTTGGAAGGCTATGCGATCGTGGCGGGAATCGTCCTATGAATGTGAGTAGTGTTGAACCCTTCAAAGATCCTTTAGCTTCACGCTTAAAATAAAGGATAAAATACTATGTTTCTTATTGTGTTGCTCAATAACACCTTGCATAGAATTTAGAAAGATAATAAAAGATAATAATCACCTGAACGTAAACTGTTGTGGCTTATTGAATTGTATGCTTGTACATTGTCGCAATAAAATGCATGACAGGTGAGTCAAAGTCCCAAATACTTGGGTGGTGAGTATATCGAGCTTTGGCTCAATGAATAGATAGCAAAACAGATGTTAAGACCCAAGAACTGGGTAGTGAGTATGCTTGATTTGCATTCGAATGAATATATGATAAACAGATGCTAAGTTCCAGGAATTGGGCGGTGAGTACACTGAGTTTGGTTGGAAAGATGTATGGTATCAAAGATGCGGCAAAAGGGATTGGGTAACAACATTCTATTATCCCGTCGCCGATGTAGAATGTTGGTTGCGCCAAGACCCTGGAAAGATGGCAAGATGGCTAGATGGAAAGATGGCAATATGAATGAGAATGATGGCTGAATTACTTAGTTTTCCTTATCATGCATTATATGTTTTCTTCTTAGATAAGTTGCATATAGTTGCATGGTCATGGACAACTTGTCGATAAGGTGGTTTTTCGAACGGTATTCCTGGGCCATGGAACCCGGTTCGTCATGGGGGAAACCAATGCTGAAGTAGTAGCAGTGCTGAAGTAGTAGCACGGTATACAGGACTTGCAGTAGGGCCAGCTACCTGCACTGACAAGGGCGCTGTATACCTGTAAGTCAGTCCAAGATGGCGTATCGCCAGTGACCTTCATATAGATAGGTCAGGTGCTAATGATGTCTTATACAGGCAGAGTAAGTTATTACTCAAATACAGGGAAGGATGTCGGCTGTTGGTAAGAATCACCTGAACGGTGATATTTATATTGAATCATGATGTTGTTCCTAACAATGTCTTGTGCAGGCAGAGTAAGTATTATAAATGTACAGGGATGGCTATACGACCGTGGGTAAGAATCACCAAAGGGTGATAACTGCATGCTTTAAATTATGTTGGCTGTGAGATTTGCATGCTTTACTTTTTGTCGGCTATAACATGAAATTGACCCTAAGGCAACGAGAAAGACCACTGTTAATAATGTTCTGTAACATGATTACTTAGTGTTGTCTTCTTAGGTGAGTTGGGCCAGCACCGCTCGCCAGTACATTGATGATGTACTGACCCACATTGTGGGCAATATTACAGGTGTTTGCTTGGGGGAAATCCTGTGAATCAGTGCTTGGCATCGATGAATCGGATGGGTGTGCAGAAGCTCTTCTTTCAAGACGATATCTTCTGCTATACGGGACATAATATATGGAACAGTGGAACTCAGTTGTACCAGTGAGATTGTAGCCATATTGGCAAGTTCATTGTAAAGAAGTCGGTATATTCAGTTGTAGCCCAAAGGGCAATTGTATACATTCAGTTGGCTATTCAAAGTCTTGTAATCAGTTGTAAACTCTGTATTTCGCTGTAAGTCTTGTAATTTATTATGATTATCAATAAAGAGATACATTTCTTCTTATCTTGTGTGACTTCAATTTATCTGCTTGGTTTTGCTGCGTTCTCGATATTTTTCTGAGAAATACCAGGAATTGTAATGGTTTTGCCTTGTACAAGTGCAATCTAGACTTGTACGACATCACACCCAGTGGCTAGTTTTCGATCCTCCGGGATCGGGGCGTGACAATGGTCGTGGACAAACGGCACGGGCGATGGAGGGGAATACCGTGGCCGTAAAGAAGAAGGATTCTGCGGCACGATCGATGGGGGGTATATCGTGGCCAGCCTAGGCGGAATCAAAACATGGGACTTACGGGCTACTTTGAGTGGAGGCTCGGCCATTCAAGGAGACGTAAGGCCAGGCATTTCAAGAGACTATCAAGGTGTACCAGCTATCACGCTTCGATAGATAAAAATGCCCAAGAGAATATGTCCAAAATAGCTTGTGATGCCAACGACCAGTGCATGTAGATTAAGGGGGCTATGCTGGTGGCAATCCACGTGCAAGTCCTTGCATTGAAACAAGTAGTCTAAGTGAACTAAATGAAGTGCCTTCTGAACATGCTTGAAATGTAACACACCAATGATAAAGAGTACTTCATGCAAATGAGTTAGAGAACGTGCCTATGATGTGCTAGAACCTAAGGCAGGGACACGCACTTGACAATGAAAGTTTATATGAATTGTTGACTAACTTGGTTTACTTTGGACAGGGAAGGCCGGACGGTAAGTATGGGTAAGTCGTGCATGTATTTCCCTGCACACAATTGAATTCGACAACACGGGATAGGTTATGAAATATGCCATGAAACTGATCCTAAGGCAAGATTAGAAAGACAATTAATGATAGACGGTGCACAAAAATAAATAGAACGTGTTTGGTAATGATAGCATCGTGGACGAGCTAGCCTCCCCACCAGTGCATAACAATGTACTGATAACCCCATAGATTGCTTGCAAGAAGCAGGAGACGTCGTCGGATGCGGAGCTTTCCTTGAACGTGCTAAGGTGCGGAGCTAACTCTGGAGCCTTGGAGCATTGCAAGGAGCTAAAGCACCGTATACAGGACATAATGTATCAGAACATCACCATGAATCATTCAATGTTGTAAGCCACTTGGCACGCCTTTTGTGTTTCAGAGAGGGAGAGCTTGAGCGACTTGTAATCTCGGCCTAGCACCGCTTGTAAACTTCTTGAATGTCAATAAAGAGTTTGAACTCGCTTTCAATTTGTGTTCATTTACTTTCCGCTGCAAATGGGGACACTCTGTGCGACTCTGTGGCCTAGCTTGAATCGGCCGTTTCTGGGACATAGCCTTGCACGGGTGCAACCTAGGCCCGTGTGGCATCACGCCTTAGCAAGAACGATCGCTCCTATGGGAGCGGGGCGTGACAGATTGTCTTATGCGAGCGCAACTCCCGCCTCGCACATGCGTCACGCCGATTAGGGCGATCACTCCGCATGAGCGCTGGTATGGTAATTCATATAGCGGGGGTGATCGAACTTGCATGGCATGGCAAATTTGATACATCGACTTGTGGTTTGACGCGAATGTGGACTCAAGAATGACTTAGCGTGCGTGACGGTTGAATTTGCGGATTTTGTAGGTCCAATCCGCGTATCGAGAATGAATTAGTCTAGACGCAAGCAAGAGTTACGCCCCGATGAGAATGATTATTCTGCGGGAGCGTTGCATGGTGATTCATGAACCACCATGGATAATCGGACTTGCGTGAGATTGGGGAGCAACATATTGTCAAAGCTAGACGACCTCGTGATCAAATACATAAATTGGTGATTTGAATGGATTCGAATACGCGCAACGAATGCATTGATGCGAATAGGTGATCGTGCTCGATGTTTAGAAATCTGAGTGACACGAGCTTGGGTAGAAAATCCCATACTACCGACTTTGGTTTGACCCTAGGATTGGGGTCAGTGTTGGCATTATTGTTGAGGAACTATGATTTCAATCCTGACATTGACTTAGCCTTGAGAAATGGCCAAGCGGTTAGGCGAGACGCCCTGTTTCAAGTGTAGAAATCAAAAGATTGATCTTGAGGATTGACATGGATGGATTGAATGATGCAAGAATAGGAAACCCTGCTCACGAGATTTGGCTGACATGCATATATTTCAAGGACGCCTGAGTATGTGCACGATACGACTCGAGTGAGAATGACGAATTCTCTATCATGCGGCTTGGCTGAACGTATGTATTTTGGGGACGCCTGGAATGCATGCACGATCTAGCCAAGTGATACGTTGAGTTCAAGCATGACTTAAGGAATAAAAGAGTGTCGAGAACTTGAAATCGTGTAAAGAGAGGATTGATACTAGTGCAAGCGTGGCCCGGAATCGAGGAAACGTGTAGGCGGAGTGTGCGTGAACAACGACAAGATTGGCCCCAAACAAAAGCGAATGATAGGAATGGATGATGCGTAAGTAAAGTTGGGATAACGAATTGAATTATTGATAAGAAGACGTACTCGATGATAGTGCAAAACTTGGTCTTGAATCGGACGAAAGGTACTTAAGACTTGGTCGACTCCGCTAAGAAGAAGAAATCGTATTGATTTCATAGACAAGAACGCTTGAGAAACGAATCGGATCATCTCGAGGATCAAGATAAACGATAGTGAGATGCACGCAAGTTCGGTTTTAAATCGAAGTTAGTGAAACGATCGGCAAATCAAAACTATCACGAGTAGCTTGTCCGACTTCGTTAATCGCTAAGCCTGGTTGAAATGTACATATTCGGGGGACGCCTTGAATATGTGTACAGTCCCCACGCAGTGATATGATGAACTCGAATGCAACTGCAAGTGGGTGTTGAGATGCGCATGAATGACAATTGAATAAGTACCAACAACTCTAAAATAAATGAAAAGTCATTCGATAGGGATTATCTAAGATACGCACACGACATGAGTTAGAGAACGGTATGATGTCCTGCACTCGGGAAGTCTCGAGGACGAGACTTGTTTTGAGTGGTGTATTATGTAATGACCCGCTCCGCCCTAGCGGAACGCCGATTCAAACGGCAAGTGCAACGACTCAAACGAATCGTCGACCCGAAGAGTTGGCATCGACCTGATGAAGAATCGATGCAAGGCTTACATTGGCCCATCAAGATGAATCCAGACTTAGACTTCCAAAGGCGCGCTCGGAGTATCGCTCGACCGATGCGAACATCGCTAAGGTGGGTGGCTCCGATGAACCCGTCTTTGCTTAGCCTAGACACATAACAATACGGACACTATTGCTAGAATCGCTAGGCGTCAACACCGCGCATGCTAATAAATGAATGACTCAACGCACCTAGCTAAGCGAATAATCCCATCTTGTATGCTTGTTTAGAACATGGAAAAGAACTCGACAAATATAGAAACTCTCGTACCGCGCTCTACGCTCGTGCTAAGGAACAAGCTTACATTCAAGTTTTCTATGCGTTCAACAATGAAACAATAAATGGTTTGCAACAAAGAAACGGAAGACTATCGACATAGTCGTTCCGAGTAGAGTATAGCAACATTGGAAGACTTCGGGACCAATGGGTCGCCAAGGCGACTCCCGCACGGGGAGTTGCGTAATGAATGAATGAACAAGTAAGTGAATGAATGAATCAAAGAATGAATGAATGAAAGAACAAGTGAAAGAAAGAAATGAAAGAGTGAATAAAAGATAAGAAAGGAAAGAATGGTTAGCGACAGGTATGACGGGCACGTGCAACGGGGCTCGCTACCCGCGCTGCACGGACGCCAAACTGCTCGATAACGCATTATGGCTCAGAGACAGCCTATGGCTCAAAGACAGCCGTTAAGTTAAATGACAAAGTCAATACGAAATGGTCGTGGACAAACGGCACGGGCGATATAGGGAATACCGTGGCCGTAAAGAAGAAGGATTCTGCGGCACGACCGATGGGGGGTATATCGTGGCCGGCCTAGGCGAAATCAAAACATGGGGCTTACGGGCTGCTTTTGTAATGCCCCGCTCCGCACGGAGCATTACGTTGAGATATTGACTCAGCGAGTCGCGTAGACCGAATGAAATGTATCGATACAAATCGATGCGAGAGTTACGTTGTCCCGAACAACGTATCAAACTAAGTCGATGCGAAGAGTTGCCTTGCCCCGAAAGAATGCATCGAGTTGAATCGATGCGAAGTGCCGCGTTGCCCCGAAGGATGAGTGCGTTGAATCGGCTCAAAGATTCTAAGAAATCGAATCGACCAAGGCGCAAGTCCGAATCGATGCAAGTATTGATTTTAGTTGGTTTCATGTGCAGGTTATACTTTGACGCAAAAATATTAGAGGTCGATCTTTTGCAATATTTAGTAAGGGGTCCGCAAAATTAAATCGTCGCCTTGTGACGGACAGACTTGGGCACGCTAAGGCAAATCGGACGTATGATTCAATGAAGCACGAAGTGCTCGAATGGCTAAGTCAGAAGAGTGGCCGTGCAACAAAGTTATGAAATCGAGCTGCATCGGCTCGACGAAACGACAAAGGCGTATCAACTCAAGGTGGAAGGATTGACTTCTTTTTACTCCTTCATGCGATAAGTCAAATATATCATTGTATGCTAAAGTTAACCTAGCTATCGACGCCACGGCGTGGTCCGATCGGAAGATAAATCGTAATGTGAGTCGAACACTAAGTTAGTACAATTGAAATAAAACGTGTATCAATATGCACGAGTCACTATGGGACATTGGATATCGCAAAGGCGAGCGCCTCGGTTCGCAAGTCGTAAGAACATGGGATAACTGTACTCGGCGAGTGCCTTAGTGCACGAACCATACCGTGCCCTTGCGCACGAGTTAGACGGCTAGAACATTGAAAGATAATAGGCGAGCGCCCTAGCGCACAAGCTCCGAACATTGAATGCTAAGTTATAGAACATGGGGATACGGTCGAAACGTGCCTACGTGCACGGGATAATAAAAGATGGCTTCGTTGAGAGAGAATACAGTTGTGGCATGAATGTGGCAGAACTGCCGGATATGACATGGTGTCTCGAAAGGTGTTCGAGACCTTCGGGTCGTTCGGTTGACGAGCATTGAGTCGAGGCACGATACCATTGATCATTGAAACGAAGTATGAAACGTAAGAACACAGAAAGTTAACGAAAGAGACGCGAGATGATAAAGTCTGCGTCTCGGACTCAGGACTATGTTTGGTTGTTTGAATTTAATTTCTTGAATGATAAGGGTGTTGCATGGTCGAATGGAATGGACGAGAGATAAAATGTGATATCTCCCGTGCACGGGTGTTTCTCCCAAACGGTTAAATGTCGGATGCTCCCCGGAACCGCTTGGCCTAGGAGGGAATCGATTAATCTTTGTAGGCGCACATCCTTAAACAAGATGGGAAAAGCCGTAAATGATGGTATGCTGCGGAAACATTTCGGTTGTTGGGATGTGACCCAACCCGTGAAATGCCGGGCAGTCCGACCAAATATTGAAAAAAGAAGGAAAGAAAAGAAAGGAACTCCTTTAGTCCATTCCGGCGCGGATACGCCAACGGCCCTCATATAGTTAAGGAACGATGGGTTGAAAGTGTAGGCGCGTATGCGTCCCGCATATAGATCCTGCTTAGAGATACACATATAACATGACAGGGAAGGAATGTGGCGTATTCACCTTGCGTCGGAGCAAGGGCGAGTGCGTCGACTTGGTAAGTCGCGCCGCGAATCAAACACGAGATTGCTTGCTTGCCTATTCAATTCGATAACATGCTGCTATAATAACATGCTTTACGCTTTCGAATATGCCATGAAATTGACCCTAAGGAGAACATAGCAAGATCATAAGCTAAGTTGCATGATTCAACATAAATATTACAATGTCGGTTTGGAAAGATGATCTTTGAATCAGTACATGCGAGGACGAATGTACTGATCCCCCACCAGCTTCATGCAGGGTGTAGGGAATGGATGGCTCGCAGCGAAGCGTTGCTTGAATGCGTTGAGGCTTGGAATGCCGAAGCGTATTGAAGCGTGCGATCGCTTGACGCTCGGACTATGCAACTGGATTGATGCGGCCGAGATATAGAAGGTATGATGTATGGAACGATGAAATCCTTTGTGGGCAAGAGAGAACCTGAGTGTTGTAGCCAATCTGGCATATATCATTAGGCTATCGAAAGCCATTGTAATCTCAGTTTCGGATATCAATAAAGAGAATCATTCGTATACTCTGTTTTTCTTTCGTTGTTAATATTGAATCAAAAGATAACCATTTGAGAACTTGTCATCTTGCCTTGCACGAGTGCAACTCCAGGCTCGTGCGGCATCACGCCCTCTGCGAGGATGAAGATTCGGGTGATTCCGGGTCGGGGCGTGACAAATTGGTATCAGAGCTCTAGGCTCAATTTTCTCTGGACGCTCGCTTCATTTACAATTCTAAAAGTTGCCCACCACCACTTGATATCACTCTTGACTCTACTCGATGCCGCAGTGGATGTTCCATACAATAAGTCTAATACAAATCATGTAATTTTGTCGCATGTGTTTCGGAAATTATACGATGTTTGCTAAGAAAGTCGCGAAGGGTATATTGCATTGAATACAACGAGCCGTAAAAATGTTAGTTGCTGCAAGCGCAACAAATTGTGAAATACGATTTGGGATGTTGTTGTTGCAATATAACATGTTAAAAGAGAAATAAAATGATGCACGAAGTGCAACGAGTTAATGGTGAATATGCGTCAAAATGAAAGTGAGAAGTGATAAGCCAATACCGAATGTGTTGAACGGATTGAGCATTGACTTGGAAAGTCGAGAGTAAATCGTAAGCACGAGGTGCGGTAAATGTTGGAAATAATCGTTGCACAATGTGCAACGCGTGTTGGAAGTAAAATCATTGCACGCGGTGGAACGCATATCAAATTAATCGTTGCACGAAGTGCAAGGGAAATTGGAAATAAATCGTTGTACAAAGTGAAATGAAATGTCGGGAATAAATCGTAGCACGATGTGCAACGCGTATCGAAAGTAAAATTTGTTGCACGGGGTACAACGCATATCTAAATAAATTGTTGCACGAGATGCAACGTAAGGAAAGAATTAAAATCGTAAATCGATAGAACGAACCGTTCGGTTGCACACCAAACTTATGTTGGCAAACAAGAACATTAACCGAGTTGTGTCGGGTTTGATTTAATCAAAGTTACGGTTGTGATCAAGCACGGTCACTGCGGAAAACGTGAGTCGAAAAATATTGTTGGTTATACTAAGTTTAATGCGAGGGAAATGACTTGAGTTTCGAGTGGTATATGCCATACCACGTAGGCGATGAATGACTCGATTCCGAGTGGTATATGGTATATCACTTGTGCAATGAATTGCATCGACGCGTTGTGAGAATTGCGGAAGATTTGTCCGCAACGGACGGGAGAGTACCAAGACTCGATTGGAAATTTGTATGATGGTATGTTGATGCAAGTGTTCTTCGAAAATCGATTGGGACGATAAGGCGAGACTCGTATCAATGAATGATACGTCGGACGAAAATGATAAGTCGGTCGGACGACCGAGACTAGCGGAACGATTACGCCTTGACGTAATAATCGGATCGACGGGAAAGGGAAAAACTCGAGCTTAAAAATGAGTCGCACGACTTGCGATCTCGATAGAAATGTTGGGCGAGGCGAATCGAATCGTATGACTTGCGGTCTCGATAGAAATGTTCGGCGAGACGAATCGAATCGCACGACTTGCGATTTCGACAGAAATGTTAAGCGATGCGAATTGTAATCGTGCGACTTCGGTGAAGAGTTGGTTGACGTAAGTAATCGTGCCTAAGAAATAGTTGGTTACGTTACGACGAAACTCATTTGAGTATGACTGAAAAACACGCGAAACTTAGAGGGCGAGATCGTATGACTTGAGGGTTCGATGTTGGATAATCGGTAACTCGGTTACGCGATCAAGGCATAGCGGAATGCAATGAATCGAGAAACGATTCGAGACGTATGGGAATGTTTGTAGAGAACTTGGAAGTATGCAATGCAAGTTGTCGACGTTGAAACGGATTCAAAGTTGACCCTTACGTTATCAAAATGGATACGGCGTATCGAGATCGATACGTAAGAAAACGTAAGCACGATGTGGGAATACAAAATGGAGTGCGCCTTGCGCTATCAAATTTTTTGGTAAATAACAATACGAAAAGAAACGAATTGGTTGATCGTGAACTTCGTGATTAATCAAGACGAGACTGTAAGTTGTAGGGTGTGAAAAATTATGACACGCTGACATAAGACTCAGCCAAAGTCATACGCTCAAGGCCATACGCTCAGCCAAAGTCATACGCTCAAGGCCATACGCTCAGTCAAAGTTATACGCTCAAGGCCATACGCTCAGCCAAGGCCATACGCTCATCTAAAGGCCGTATGCTCAGTGAATATTTTAATATTTCTTGAGATGACAGCACAGCATGTATTTAATGAAGGATGAATCTGACACTTCGTCTTTCGTGCAAAGACAGCTGCCCTATAAAGATTAGCCGTCGTATAGGTTTTCAAGAATTGATTTTGTCTCTTACGAGGACAGCTCAGCAGCCATCATAAATGCACAGCCATCATTACTGTTATTTCTGACAGTATGTCAGCCATCATATCTGCAGCACAACGCTCGAGAGATATTTGTCAGTATTAGAAGATATGGCGTATTTGAGAAGATTGAAGACAGCCACGTGTCTACTCCCTCAATGCATACGGCTCCTTGCCCAACCAAGTGAGCGTATGGACTCCATACGACTCCTTGCCCAACCAATTGAACGTATGGACTCCATACGACTCCTTGCCCAACCAAGTGAGCGTATGGACTTCATACGACTCCTTGCTCAACCAAGTGAGCGTATGGACTCCATACGATTCCTTGTCGATCAAGTGAGCATATAGACTCCATACGACTCCTTGCCAATCAAATGAGCGTATGGACTCCATACGACTCCTTATCAATAAAGTGAGCGTATCAGCTTTATATGGCTCTATACTGTTCATGCCAGCGTATGCAAGACATGTGCCTTCAAAAGCTAGCGTATGACTCTTCTTCAACAAAGACAGCGTATCACAGCAAATGCATCCAGGATGATTTTCAACGTACAGTCAGCACACATTCTCACGTGTCCTGTGCTCAGTTACCCACTTATTCAGAAGTTATGCAACGTGGCATCCATGCCACCAATCTCTCCTAGATATATTCCACTACTTTCAACCGCACTCTAATGTGTGTCCACCAGAATTCGCCACGTGTCCCTGTAGTTATGCACACGTCAAGTAACTGACTGAGCGTATACTTCAGAACAGTTATCTAGAACTCTATAAAAGAGAGTTTCTTCATCTTTATCAGACACTACAGTCATTTTCAGAGAGAACAGAGAGATTGCCCAGTTGCTGTCCAAGTTCTTCGAAGTTCGAGTTTTCTTCATCGCATTGTCCAAGGGATAAAGTAATCGTCTTCTAGATTAGATTCCTATAGTTGTAATTTTTTCAGAAACACAAATAAATAAAGTGAATTTATTTATGGAAAACAAATTGGCGACTCTGCTGGGGATAGCTGTCTCCTCCAACGAGATAGCAACAACTCAATGCGATACTTCGTCGATCGGCTCGACGAAGAAGACGATGGTCGTATAATTCGACCAATCTGCTTACGAAGAAATGCTCAAGACGAAGGAGGGCCGAACTGCTTCCTCCGCTCTTCCGGCTGCCAAGAAGAAGGGACGCTCTGTCTATGTCCCTAAGTCTTCTTCGACAGCCCGAGACGCTTCTGTCACTTCTCACGCTGACAAGAACACGTCTTCAACTTCAACGAAGCATGCTTCGGCTTCTCTGAACACGGCAACAGTGGCTTCTCCTAGTCACGCTGACAAAGTGGGTTCTTTAACCAAGTCAGCGTGTCCAAGAAAAACCATCTCTGGACATGTCAAAGTCTCTTCTCCCTCTACTCTTGTGACAGCAGTCGGCTTTTTAGCCATTAATGACTCTGCGCGTATGGCAGTCAAAGGGCAGCGTACGGCAAAGGTAGCATACAAAAGCCAACAGCAGGCAGCGTACGCTAAGCCAAAGCCAGCGTATGCTAATAAAAAGGCAGCGTATGACCAGAATTCCAGACTAAAGTCAGCATATGCCAATCGATACAGTCCTTTGACTGTTTCTCAAAATCAAGCTGGGGGTTCTCTTCCACAGAACATACAAATGATTCCCCCTCAACTTGCACATCTTGTGCCAACCAAGGAGAAAGACTCTTTAGTCAACTCGTCTACTCCTAAGGTCTTTACCTCTGGGGTTAATTTGACTAGTACTTTTACTAGATCAAACAAAGGAAAACGCCTTTTGGCTACTTCCTCTAAAGATGGATTATTACCGACTCCTAGTCGGAATAATGTCCATCTTCCTTCTCTCAAAATTTCTCGATCTGAGAAAGGCAAATTACAAGTATCCAAGACTGATACCAAAGTCATATCTCCTACGGATCTTCGTAACAAGCTTAACCAGAATCATCTCGGTTCCACTGAGACAAGTATACTAGACCCTGATGCAGAATATGCCAAGAACTATGTTGCTCAAATTAATCGGTCTTTATACACTCAAGAACCGAGAAGACAGAGGAATAAAAGATAAGTTTCTACACAGAAACTATCTTCAAATACTTCCCAATCTGTTCCCACAGATCTCTGGGAACATTTGCAAAACAAACGGAGAATCAACACTCCATCTGGCTATGACATTGCTCATATTTGCCATGAAAAGTATGGTTGCAATTTCCAACCTCGGGTTGTGATTCAGTGTTGTTGTTCACCAAAAAGATGATCTATTTTTGAACGAATTCAATATGAACCAATATTGGATGAAGATGAACCTCTTTATGCTTCTGTCAACATGACCTCCAGAAATATTGGGGGTAGCATACGGTCTGATGCTATATCAGATTCTGAAGATGGTGTTTACATCGGCACCCGATCTAGGACCGGAGCCTTGGCCAGGGTCTCTTCTTCTTCTCATCCAAGTAATAATTCGGAGATCACAGAGGACTTCCTTGGAGAGTCCAACTTTCCAGTATTAAATCCCGTAAATAGCCCCGGAAAAGATACTGACTCTCACAGCGATGATTCAGAACAGACTGTTTCATCGTCTATTTCTCGAATGGTTACCACTTACATGGTAGACGACAATCATGAACCTTCGACTAGCACTGAAGCTCATGAACAGAGGATTTCTTCCTTGGAACAACAGTTGCGAGCTATGGCAGATACATTGAATGCTATGCACACTCTCATGCAAGCTCAGCATCAAACTCAGTAAGTCCAACAAGCAGTACCACCAGTGGTATTAAATACTCCTGTTGCCCCAAACCCGGAACCCTCTACTATTCCGGGGGTACAGTCTAATGTTCCTGTACAACCCACTCCAAGTCAGTCCGGAGCTGGGGGTGGTACATATGCTGCAGTCCCTTCTCCCAATTACACTCAACAAGTTACAACTCCACAATCTTCCGGAATTGTTACTGAAGAGTTAAGGAATCTCCGAACTCAATTTGAGGCATTCAAACAGAAGGATGATTTACAAAGGTTAGGCATCAAGCAACCTTATCTGATAGAATGGAAGCAAGTATCATATCCACCAAAATACAAACCTCCGACCATCTCTTTCTTTGATGGGACTACCTCTCCAAGTCAGTTCATTAATCACTTTGAAGTAATGACTGATCAGTTGCAACCAAGCGATGCCCTCCTCACTCGGGTATTCGTCAGATGTCTCAAAGGAACGGCTTATGAATGGTATAGAAGTCTCCCTGATGGGTGCATTACCTCATTTGTCGGTTTCAAACAAATATTTCTTGAACGGTTCTATGAAGGGCTCAATGACATGACTATGTCAGCCCTCATAAGAATTAAACAGAAAAATAATGAAACTACTGAGGACTTCATTGAAAGATTCAGAAGAGAAACCCTCAAAATGCCTCTCGGAACTCCCGATGCTGTTACTATCGACACTTGCAAGTCAAATCTCTTACCAATCATCAGCATGTGGACAGGGTCCACTCAGTTCCAAGATTGGCCTTCATTCATCGTCAGTGCCAAAGCTGCCGAAGTCAGTGCTGAGACCTTCAAAGGCCTGGGGGTACAAATGGCTCCGAAAGAATCAAATCAGAGTGCTAGCAATAGTGCTCGACCCAAAAATCGAAAAGGAAAAGAGGCTCTTGAAGTTAATCTCTAAAGCAATAGTCAGGAGACAAACTACTCAAGCTACCCCAGCTCCAACAAATCAACAACAGAGACCTCCTCGACCGAAAGAAGAGTATTCTTTCGACGATGATGATGTTCAGGGTATCTTTGAATGCTTGCTCAAAGGTAACAAGATTCAATTGCCAGAAATCAAAAAGCCTGATGAAGCCAATAAGACAGATCATCCAAAATACTGTCCATATCATAGAATGCTGGGTCATACAATCCGATCTTGCTATGTATTAAAAGGAAAGATCCAGGAAATGATTAAGTCAGGAGCTGTGACACTGACACCCAAAGACAAGACAGTCACAGCAAATGTGATTTCAATGCTGTTCGGTGACTTCCCTCCTTTAATGGTGGAAAGTGGGATTGTTCCTATCCCCAAAGCAACTCTCGAAGTTGTGAATATCCCACCAGCACAGAATGAAGGACTTGTTCCTGTCACAACTAAGAAGGGAGAAATCATGTGGATTCACCCGGATTTAATGACGGAGTTCGAGACGTCTTCCTCTTCTCCTCGGAAGACTCCTTTGTCTAAAAAGAAGTCTGGAAAGACTAAGTCATGCAACGTGACTTCTAGTATCACACCAATCTTTCTCTAACACCTACTTTTGTCTTGGCAGGAAATTTACCCTCTATGGAGGTAAAAACTGTACCTCAATTTGAAGAAAGATACAAGCCTGTATTCCACCTATATAGTTCACAATCTCGTGAATTAATGGCGAAGATGGGTTATGATCTAGCCACTGCTCCTGGTTTGAACTCTGGCAAAGGACTCCGAGCACCTTTAGCCATCACTATGAGACATAATCAATCTCGTGTTGGCCTTGGTTTCTGGAATGAAGCTCTCATCAAACACAAAAGAACCAAGAACAAAATGAAGAATTGCAACATGGTTTCGATAAACCCTGAACCTGAGCCTGAAGGCGAAGTTCTTGCTGGAACTCGGTCAGGAAAAATATATCTAAAAGATTATGCTGAAATTCCTGAAGAAACTCCTGATGTCCCTCCAGTTACAGCTCCAACACCAGTCTCTAACGAAGAACCTTCAAATGTTCCTGTTGAGACAGTTCCTTCTAAACCAACAGCAGCTGACAAAGGCAAACAACAAGTCCGCTTCGACAAACCATTGAAGAAATCATCTCCTACAGGACTTGAAAAGCCTTATAATTTTGATATATTGGCTCAACTAGCCAATACACCAGCTAAATTGTCAATCTTCGAGCTCTTACGCCTCTCTAAGGAGACTCAAGAAACCCTGAGTGAAGTACTGCTGCAAGCAGAAACCTGCCTAACTCTCCTCAAGAAGTTGGAAACAGAACCTGTCTCTCATTGCCATAATGTATTGGAATTAATTCCAAACATAACCTTTACGCATGACGATATGCTGCTAGAGGATAATCGACATGACCGTCCTTTATATCATACAGGATATATCAATTCCATGAAGGTTGATCGTCTACTGATTGATCCAGGATCCGCTCTCAGTATTATGCCAAAAACTATGCTAGATGCACTGAAGATACCCGTGCATAGTCTTTCCAGCACTATCACTACCATCTTGGGATTCAATCAAGGAAAAAGTGAGCCTTTAGGCAAGATTCGTCTCAAATTTCAAATAGGCGAACTTCGCACTAAGGTTACTTTCTATATCATCGACAATCATGGTTGCTCATATAATGCTCTATTGGGGAGACCATTTTTACATGAACATAATGTTGTTCCTTCGACTCTTCATCAATGCTTCAAATATGTTGATTATAATGGAGAGGTTCAAAAAGAAGTGACAGATCTCTATCCACTTAAAGGAGTCGAAGCTTACTTCAATGACGCTCGCATGTACAAAGATGAATATTCAAAAGTCTTGCAAGCTATGGATAACGACGATGAGATATCAAAAGTCGACACTTTTGTTATTCCTGTAAAAGAACGTATCACTCATCCGCAGTCTCTTAAACCAACTGAAGAAGACTCACTGATAATTCCTGTCAGTGGACGTACTACCTCATCACCTGCCCAAGTTTCACAAGGCTCACTGATAATTCCTGTCAGTGGACGTACTCTTGCATTATCTTCCCAAGCTCCACAAAGTTCGCTGATAATTCCTGTCAGTGGACGCACCACTCCCCCTCCACCTTCTCAGGCTAGACCCGATACTCTAGTCATTCCAGTCAGTGGACGTACTACTTATCCACGATCTTCTTCAAGGGAGCTCACCTCTTCTCAGCCTTTTGTTATCGATCTTAATCGAAACAAAATTTTTGATCGCTCTTCCTCTCCCCCTTTTGTCATTAATTTGACTAAGTCTGATAAGGCTCAGCCTTCTGTTGTAAATACAGCATCTAATATTAATGAAGCATCTCCTTTACAGTATATTGATGTCTGTAATCATGTACAAAGTTATTTACAATTGTTAGATAGCTTAGAGCCACTAACTATAGGAGCTGTTCAAACTCTTCACACAGATGTATCATTAGAGTCTATACAAAAATCATACTTCGTGGTCCCTATTAGAAAGAAGGGAGAAAATCCAATAATCTTCTATAAAGGACCCCAGAATCCTCCTAACTTGGAAGAAGATGACAAAAACGACGATACTGGAAGGTTACAACTACGTCTCTACAGTCAGCAATCTAAAAATATCATCAAGAATATGGGTTATGACTTCAGAACAAGCCTCAATAATGGAAAAGGAAGAAGAATGCATGTTCGAATTCTTCCATTAAAGTACGGAAGGACAAAATGGGGTTTAGGTTACATTGCTCCTACCTCTTTTATCAACAGAGTCCATAAAGATTCAGAATCCGATGAAGACGAACGATCTGAGTCTTCCGATTCCCTCTCTTGGGATTCTGACACAAGTATTGGTGATCTTCATCGTTCTATTCTATCTATCAATATGGTCTCTATTGATGGCCCGCAAGAAAATAATGAAGATGAGGATGATTTTAAAATATCACCCGAATCAGAACAATGGGCTCAGAGATTAGATAATCAATGGGAATTCAGGTTCGAGCAAAGAGAACCTCCCACTGAAGATAAATTGATCCAAATTGATGTTAGTGAAGAGGGGTCCCCTAAACCAATATTCATCAGTGAAAGTCTTTCAGAAACAGATAAGCAAGACATGATCAAGCTTATTCATGATTATATCGATGTCTTCGCCTGGAGCTACGAGGATATGCCAGGACTAGATCCGAAGATCGCAACACACAAACTTATTATCATGCCGAATGCTAAACCAGTCAAACAACAACAACGGCGATTTCGTCCAGACATTATGGATGCAATTGAAGCTGAAGTCAACAAGCTTATGGCTTCCGAATTTATTCGAGAGGAACAACATCTTGAATGGGTGGCTAACATCGTTCATGTCCTCAAAAAGACCGGCAAGATCCGAGTCTGTATAGACTTTCGCGATCTCAATGCAGCTTGTCCTAAAGACGAGTTTCCTCTTTCAATTACCGATGTCATGATCGATAACACATGTGGTTTCGAACGAATGTTATTCATGGATGGATATTCGGGATACAACCAAATCAAAATATTTTCAGACGACGAGAGACATACTTCCTTCAGAACGTCGATCGGTACATACTGTTATACAGTGATGCCGTTTGGTCTCAAGAATGCAGGAGCAGCATATCAGCGAGCAATGAGCACTATATTCCGCGAACATCTTCGGAAAATAGTCGAATGCTATGTTGATGATATTGCAGTTAAAAGTCGACGAAATGAGGATCATATCCAAGATTTGAAGACTATCTTTGATTTAATGCGTCAGCATCAACTTAAAATGAACCCTACTAAGTCCTTCCTGGGCGTCTCTAGTGGCAAATTTCTCGGCTTTGTCATTACCGCTAAAGGTATACACGTGGATCCCGAGAAGATCAAAGCCATTCAAGAGATGCATCCTCCATGCACCTTAAAAGAGCTACGAGGATTTCAAGGAAGAATTGCTTATATCAGGAGATTCATTTCCAACTTATCAGGACGCTGCAGACCATTCAACAAACTTCTGAAGAAAGGTGTATCTTTCGTCTGGAACGAAGAATGTCAAAAAGCATTTGACGATATCAAACAGTATCTCATGAACCCTCCGGTTTTGGTACCTCCCGTCTCGGGAATACCATTCCTTCTATATGTTCGAGCCATGGATCATTCTCTCGGTGCATTACTTGCCCAGAAAAATAAAGATGGCCATGAACATGCTATTTATTATCTCAGTCGCACAATGACAGGTGCTGAACCACGTTATTCTCCAATCGAGAAAGAATGCCTAGCATTAATATTTGCCGTTCAGAAAACGCGACATTATATTATCGATCAAACGATTCACGTCATTTCCAGGGTGAATTCCATCAGGATTATGATGAAGAAAACCGGTATTCTCAACTCCAGACTAGCTAATTGGGGAATCTTGTTAGCTCAATACGACATGCATTATATCCCTCAAAAGTCAGTTAAAGGACAGGCTCTTGCTGATTTTCTGGCAGCTCATGCGGTTCCAGAAAATTCTAAATTATATGATGAGATTCCAGATGAAGTTCTGGATTCAAATCTGGTTTCTGAAGAAATTCCTACCTGGCGTCTATTCTTTGATGGAGCATCTAGAATAGGTCCTAATGGCGATATTGTCGCCGGAGTTGGGATTATTCTTGTATCCCCAGAAGGATTAACAATTCAGAGGGCTTATTCTCTGAATCAATCATGTTCAAATAATGTAGCCGAATACAATGCGTTGCTCATCGGTCTTCAACTTGCTAAACATTTGGATATTCAATATTTAGAAGTTTATGGAGACTCCAAGCTTATCATCAATCAGATCAGAGGAATATATGAAGTCCGTCATCAGGATTTGTTACCTTATCATCGAGCAACACTCTCTATAGCCTCCTCCTTTGAAGGTTTCTTTATTGAACATGTTCGACGAGCCTATAATACAGAAGCTGATGCTTTGGCTAATCTTGCTGCTGTATTAGCCATACCAATCAGACGTCAGCAAGTGATAGTGGTTTATAACCGAGAACTATTCTGCGTTGAGAATAATTTGGCTTTGGCTTTTCCCCATAATCCAGACGAAGATTCTCTCAATCTTGATGCTGGATTAAAGTTTGACAAAGTGTCCTAATCTTCTTCCGATTCTACTATGGAATATGTCTTTTCTAACAAAACAGAAGCCATAACTGAAGACTGGAGACGTCCGTTTTTAGACTTTGTGTTATATGACATACTTCCCGATAATCCGAGCGAAGCAGCGTCTATCCGGCGTAGATCTCTCAGATTCTATTATAATCATACAACGAAGACACTATATCGTCGGACCTACGACGGTCTTCTCCTCCGATGCATTGCTGGTGAAGAAGCACAACAGATAATCCGTGAAGCACATGATGGTGTTTGCGGAGCTCATCAACCAGGTCCTAAACTTCAAGATCGTATCCGACGTATGGGTTATTATTGGCCCACGATGGTGGCTGACGCCATTCAATATGCTCGAAAATGTAAAGCCTGTCAAATTCATGCAGACTTTATCCATCAACCGTCAGAGTTCTTACACCCAACAGCGGCATCATGGCCCTTTGAAGCTTGGGGCATGGACGTCATTGGTCCTATCAACCCACCATCATCAAAAGGACATCGGTTTATTCTAGCAATAACCGATTACTTTTCTAAATGGGCTGAAGCAATCCCGTTATCCGAAGTCAAAACTTCTAATGTCATCAACTTCGTCAAACATCATGTCATCTATCGATTTGGTGTTCCTCGGCGTAATATTCATGATAACGGACCGCAGTTCGTCAGTCAGAAATTTACTCGATTCTGCGACGACCATCGAATCAATAATTTAGCTTCTACAGCATATAATCCAGCAGCTAATGGATTGGCAGAAGCTTTCAATAAAACGATCATTAAACTCTTAAAAAAGTTCGTTTCTTCCAACAAACCCAACTGGAGCGAGAAGCTTGGTGAATGTTTATGGGCCTACCGTACCACAATTCGTAATACGACCGGATGTACGCCTTTCTCTTTAGTATATGTCACGACCCGCACCCTGATTAGGGGCACGAGAACGTGGGTACGTCCAGCCTACGCCGCAGTGTCGGCGGTAGAACGCTGTATAGGTTATCTATAACAACTAACATCTAACAATAAGACATATAAACCTGTCATCTCCGTACGGAGGTATAACATAACATCTCAACTCTATATCTCAAACACAAGTCTAGGAAAGATAAAGATAGAACATGATATGGAATCAGACGAAAGAAAGAACTGAATATATATAGAGTTATTACACCACACAAGTAGATGTCCAACATAACAAGTACAAGATCTGAAATATAACTAAGTCACAACTAACAATCGGAACAATCCGATACAAAATGAAAACTATAAACACTAGACTAGACTAGGCACCCTCTACTGAGCTAGATGCTCCTCAGGCTCCTGAAGGTCACCCTCATGTGTCCCATAGAAGGTAGGACAGTCACCATCATCATCTGTAATATTTTCAATAGGTCCAGTCAGGACAGGAACGAGCACAATACATCTCACGCAGTTCATATCAGGTTGGAAAATGTAAAGCATGCATAGAGTAAAATACATGAACTGTAAAGAATATATGTAAAACGAGAGAGATTTGATAACTGGAAATATCTATATATATATGATAAGTAAGAACTGTAGGTAACCTGTGATTTAGAGCATGATATGGTTATATAAACGGGCTTAGGACATATACAAGATTTCACAAGATTTCACAAGAGTTTGTACAAGATGGGATTTTGATCACATAACCATTTCCTACTCACCCTCCCCAATCAATACACAACGATCCAGTCAAGTTACGTTACCTTGTACAAGAGGTTTTTATCATGTTTGCTCGCGTGATCATGAGAGTACAAGATTGCACAAGAGTATACATGAAAGCGGTGTACATAAAATACAAGATGTTCGTGAAAAGCACATGACAACTGTATCTGATGCACCCCGAGGGAGATAACATCGCATGACAAGATCCATATAGTACCAATCCGTGATAATGACGTGACAGCATCATGTAAGGTATTCTAGAGCAAGAATATAAATCCTAACAAGTATGAAAAGATCAGAGAATGTACTCGCTTGTCACCCTGTATGACTGATATGAATAGATATCCGAACTGGTGTCACAGAGTCCTATTTAGAGTAAAACAGGTCACAACATATCCACAATAGTAAAAATAGAGTATACAATGCATACTACATGATTCTAGGTCAATCTGGTCAAAAGTCAATTCTTGGTCAACTTTCTAATCAAACTAGTCAAATACTAGTCAACATGATCAATCTGGGTCAAGTCTAGGTCAAATTACGTCTACTAGTTAGGGTTTTAGTCAAACTAGCTAAACTAGTTGTTTTAGGTCATTCCTAGTCAATTCTAGGTTAACTAGGTCAACCTTGACCAAAGGTTGACTTTGGTCAACCCTTAGAAATCAAGGGTCAACAAGTTGGGTTTAGGGTCATTAGGGTTAGCCCCAAGCCATAGGCTAGTAATCCTACGGCCATAGTTATTTGTTTTCTATAGGCTAGCTGCTATAGGTTTTCATACAACCTATATTTAGAAGTCACAACTATATACATATATCTATATATATCTATATATAGATATACACTACCTATCTACTTCCTATATACTAATATGGGATACATTATATATATACAACCCATACTCACATATATACCTAATGTATATACATATATAGAAAGCTATAATATATACATATATATACATTCCATATATATATATATATAAATATATATAACCCATATACCCTTAACTATATATACCAATATATAACTATATATAATATAACATATATATATATATATATATATAACATATATATATATAGAGGGAAATAGAGAGAGAGAGAGCAGTGAACAGTGAGAGAGAGTGGGAGATGACAGTCCAAGGGGGGGGACTGTTCTCAGTTTCCTGAGAACAGGAAACAGTTCCCCCAACCAACACACACACAGTCCATATATACATACCTATGTATATACTCACATAACAACCTACACACATAACCAAATACCCTGAAAACTCATCCACACTCACACATACATATATACAACATATATACATACTAAAATACACTATTACAAAGTATAATTTATGTCAAAATCGGGTTTGAAATCCATTTTACAAAAACTGGAAAATAACTCAAAACTGGAAACTGTGCACTGTTACTCGATAACTAGGTAAACCAAAATACATACACGAAACCGAGCTAAGGCTCGAATATCTAGGTTGGTAACAGTGTCCCTAGGTGTCCTCTAGTGTCTAGGGTCCCTGATACTGCACCACGACACGACACAACGTGTCCAAACACAAAAGAACCTAATAGGGTAAATCCTGATACTGTGCAGTGTCACAGGCATCGTGCACGTGTTCACGTGTCCCGTGGACACACCACGAGACACGAATCGACTCGTGGTCACACACACGTGTAGCCCACACATAGGGCTACACGATAGACACCCTGTTATGTGTCTACGTGTCTCACAGTGTCGACACGAGAGCCGTATCAGTCGTGAAAACACGACTGATACGCGCGAGTTTCGACAGCGTCGTACACGCTGTCACAAGCCTCGTGCTCGTGACACAGGACACGAAGCACCACGTGCTCGTGTCCACGTGTACGCCACATGAAGGGCTACACGATGGTGTCATCACGAGGCACCCAAGTGTCGTGTCCGTGCGACACGATACGCTCGAAGTTGCCCTCGCGCGCGTGTGCACTGACAGCCCGTGTCCAGTGCGAGTGAGTTTTCTCACTCGACACGACACGAGGCGACACCAAATTTTGGGGGCATGTTCGCAGACATGGCCCCCGTGTCCATGCCAAAAATCTCGTGTCCTAGTGCACTGTGTAGTGAGAATGAAGGGGGTGGTAGCAGGGCATATTTACAGTGTAAAAGCATGTGTCCAGTGTGTTGTGTCCGAGAGCTTTGTGTCCAGTTTTGGACACGACATAAGCTCAAAATGTGCTCAGTGTATAGGGGTTAGGTTTAGCTAGGTCTAGGCTAGAATTTGGTTCAAAAACATTTAGAAAACAGTGTGTATTTTATACTATGACAGTGAGCAATTTACACTAAAATTTAATAATTTAACAAATAGGATACGTGTCCGATACGGACACCAATCAATCCTAAATCCTACCAAACTTGTCACACAGTACCCTAGTACCTAGATGCATGCAAATATGAAGAGAAAACACAAAATTAACTTGGTTTATGGACATTTACCTATTTGGTGAAAAATCAAGAAAATACCCAAGTAGGGGGGGTGTTCTTCCACTTGGTGATGCCCAAAGCCCTTCAATTTCCTTGATAGCAGGCCCTAACTAGTACCCTCTAGTGTAGGGGAGTCCAATGCAAGAAACTAGAGGTGATTTAGATCAAAATTGATCAAGTTATGGGTGTTTGAAGAAAAGGGATTTTTCTAGGTTTAATTTTATGTAAAATGATCATGAATTCATGTGAGGGGTTAATATAGGATGGTGTAGTGGTAGGGGGGGTACCCTATGGCCGGCCAAGACATGGGGGGGTGTCCTTGGGTTTCCTTCTAGGTTAAGGCAAAGACTTGGTGAAAAGGTTGAAGATATTTTGAGTGTTTGTAGCAAAATATCCTATAAAGTCATTCTAAGATATTTATACTACTTTAACCCTATGCAAATATCTATCCCCTTAGCATTCTAGGTTAGTGACTAATCTATGGATTAGGGTAGACTAGGTTAGGGACTCTCATGATACTTAACCATGATTAAACAATAATAAAAATACATAATTCCAAATAATTCTAGATAAATCCTAGAAAATTACCAAAATACCTTTTTTAGGCTAAAACCACTAAAATGATATTCTAAGCCTATGGTCAAGTTCTCATGGTCATGGCAACTTCTAGGTTAGAGAAAACTAGGATTTACACTAAGTTATACTAACCAAAATCACAAAGTCATAAGTCATGACTTAGCATGACTTTAGAAAAATGGTTCTAATTACACTAGAAATCACCATAAATCATATTATGACTAAAATACTATAAATTAATAATAAAAATAATAAATTTTCAAAAATACCCCAAATTCAGAAAACTGGGTGCTACAAGTCTACCCTCCTTAGAAAATTTTGTCCTCGAAATTAGAATGGTCATACTCCTTCTAGGTCAAACACCCCAACAATCACAGTCTCAAACACACAGTCCGATAATCATATGCGTCTGTCCAAAATCATGATATTCGGAATCTTCGTCATGCTAGTGAGCAAGGCTACGATATTCACAGAGTCCTCGACTAAGGTACGTACCTCTAGAATCATGGTATTTAAAATTTTCGCATTGCCGCATGCCTGGCCGCGAAAACCTTAAATTCCCACATCCGAGAAATACGTCCAAAATCTGACTATATGTCCTCACTATGCCAGCTAACATGACTATAGAAAACTCTAGATCCCATGATC
This sequence comes from Iris pallida, assembly GCA_029216955.1. Classification (NCBI taxonomy): domain Eukaryota; kingdom Viridiplantae; phylum Streptophyta; class Magnoliopsida; order Asparagales; family Iridaceae; genus Iris; species Iris pallida. Next base: position 2,599,245 of record JANAVB010038615.1, on the reverse strand, counting down.
GAGACGACCTAGCCCATACGACTTATCTCAGAAGAAAATAATTTATAATAAAATATCCGAACAGAATTTATCAACTATAAGGAATAGATAGAATCGAAATTCCAAGACAGTTATAAGGAGGCAAATGCAAAAATAGAATCGAAAAGGTTGGAACCTGCAATCAGCTCTCCCTCTGTCTGTGCATCATCGACTGCCATGGCGAAAGCTTGCCCCGGCTGGCCTCCCTTAGCCTGCTGCTGATGCTGGGCAAACCTCTGCTGTTGAGTCTGCAACGGTGGTCCTGTCTGCTGCCCTGTCGGAGCTCTAGCTCCTGCTACTGTCTGAGTCAATCGTGCCAAGCTCTTGGGACACTCCTTCAACTGATGCTCTGCTGAACCACAAAGCAAACACAGGCCCTGCCTCTTCCTGCAGTCGTCCCATCCGTGACCTTGCTTCTTGCAGAAGTTACACATGGGGTGCTGTTGCTGCCTGGGTGCCTGCTGGTGAAGTATATATCCCTGGCCCTGAAACGGCTGCTGAACTGACCTTTGCTGCTGTATGTGAGGGCGCTTAGCTGGCCCTGCACTAGAACTAGCCCCTAAGGTATCACTGCCCCTCTTCGGCTTGAGGCCGAAGTCCTCCTCTGCAATCTGTACGTCCATCAATATCTGATCGAACGTCGCGTCACGGCGTCCCGAGGTGCGGGTGCGCACTGCATGAATAAGTCCCCTACGGAACTTACGAGCCTTCTGCCCATTATCCTGGATCATATCGGGAGTGAACCTGCTAAGGCGGAAGAACTCAGCTGCATACTCGTCCACCGACGAGTTCTCCTGCACTAGACCCACGAACTGGCCCTCCAATGCTGTAAGAGCCACGTCCGGGAAGAACTTCTCCTTGAAGAGCCTCCGGAAGTTCTCCCAAGTCAGCCCTCTCACCGACGTACGAGGATCCGTGCGGTACCATGTCAGCGCAATGTCGAAGAATCGGCTGGCTGCGGCCGAAACCCAAAGCGCTCTAGGAAGCTCTGCCAGCTCCATGCTCCGCTGTACATCCTCTAGCCAGTCGTCTGCATAGAGGATACCCTCCGTGCCTGTGAAGTCCCTGGAGCTCATCTTCCTGAAGTCCAATACTGTCCCCGGCCTGGACTGCTGCTGGTACGGCTGCTGGCCAGTAGGGCCCTGCACCATACCCGGTGCCACTCTCTCTACTGCTGCTAGGGTAAGCTGATGCGAGTTCTCCATACTCTGCCTCAGCATCTCGATCTGTCGGTGTAACGCCTCCGACTGGCGCTGCGACGCCTCTGCCTGGGCCCGCTGTGTCTCCATCATCTGCTGAAGGAGAAGGAACATATGGTGCGTATCCGTCGGTACCGGTGGTGGTGGCAGCAGTATCTCCGGAACAACGGCCGTAACCCTCTGGGGTGGAGGTGGTAGACCTCCCTGCGCAACTGCCGGGGTCTCCGGAATAGTAGAATCACTGGGGGCAGTCTCGTGAACCTCCTCCTCTGCCTGATCAGATCTCTCAGGCAAACTACTCGATCCAGTGGCCTGCGGGTGCGTCTTCGTCATCCTGGAGACGAATTAAAACAAAGAGGTCAATATGGCACATGAGTAGATTTATCAAGGAAGGACAGTTAAATTAATACAAGGGAAGTAATCATGATAATCAAAAGATCGGAAACTTCCTAGGTGTGATTGAGAAACTCCTATCATGTCCTAGGTCCTACGTCCTAATTGCAGGCTCGTAATTAGTACTCTAAGTCGAGCACCATTACGAGATCGCACTAACTGCGACACTGACCTGCATGGGCCACCACAAAAACGTGTCACGACCCGCACCCTGATTAGGGGCACGAGAACGTGGGTACGTCCAGCCTACGCCGTAGTGTCGGCGGTAGAATGCTGTATAGGTTATCTATAACAACTAACATCTAACAATAAGACATATAAACCTGTCATCTCCGCACGGAGGTATAACATAACATCTCAACTCTATATCTCAAACACAAGTCTAGGAAAGATAAAGATATAACATGATATGGAATCAGACGAAAGAAAGAACTGAATATATATAGAGTTATCACACCACACAAGTAGATGTCCAACATAATAAGTACAAGATCTGAAATATAACTAAGTCACAACTAACAATCGGAACAATCCGATACAAAATGAAAACTATAAACACTAGACTAGACTAGGCACCCTCTACTGAGCTAGATGCTCCTCAGGCTCCTGAAGGTCACCCTCATGTGTCCCATAGAAGGTAGGACAGTCACCATCATCATCTGTAATATTTTCAACAGGTCCAGTCAGGACAGGAACGAGCACAATACATCTCACGCAGTTCATATCAGGTTGGAAAATGTAAAGCATGTATAGAGTAAGATACATGAACTGTAAAGAATATATATAAAACGAGAGAGATTTGATAACTAAAAATATCTATATATATATGATAAGTAAGAACTGTAGGTAACCTGTGATTTAGAGCATGATATGGTTATATAAACGGGCTTAGGACATATACAAGATTTCACAAGATTTCACAAGAGTTTGTACAAGATGGGATTTTGATCACATAACCATTTCCTACTCACCCTCCCCAATCAATACACAACGATCCAGTCAAGTTACGTTACCTTGTACAAGAGGTTTTTATCATGTTTGCTCGCGTGATCATGAGAGTACAAGATTGCACAAGAGTATACATGAAAGCGGTGTACATGAAATACAAGATGTTCGTGAAAAGCACATGACAACTGTATCTGATGCACCCCGAGGGAGATAACATCGCATGACAAGATCCATATAGTACCAATCCGTGATAATGACGTGACAGCATCATGTAAGGTATTCTAGAGCAAGAATATAAATCCTAACAAGTATGAAAAGATCAGAGAATGTACTCGCCTGTCACCCTGTATGACTGATATGAATAGATGTCCGAACTGGTGTCACAGAGTCCTATTTAGAGTAAAACAGGTCACAACATATCCACAATGGTAAAAATAGAGTATACAATGCATACTACATGATTCTAGGTCAATCTGGTCAAAAGTCAACTCTTGGTCAACTTTCTAATCAAACTAGTCAAATACTAGTCAACATGATCAATCTGGGTCAAGTCTAGGTCAAATTACGTCTACTAGTTAGGGTTTTAGTCAAACTAGCTAAACTAGTTGTTTAGGTCATTCCTAGTCAATTCTAGGTTAACTAGGTCAACCTTGACCAAAGGTTGACTTTGGTCAACCCTTAGAAATCAAGGGTCAACAAGTTGGGTTTAGGGTCATTAGGGTTAGCCCCAAGCCATAGGCTAGTAATCCTAGGCCATAGGCCATAGTTATTGGTTTTCTATAGGCTAGCTGCTATAGGTTTTCATACAACCTATATTTAGAAGTCACAACTATATACATATATCTATATATATCTATATATATAGATATACACTACCTATCTACTTCCTATATACTAATATGGGATACATTATATATATATACAACCCATACTCACATGTATACCTAATGTATATACATATATAGAAAGCTATAATATATACATATATATACATTCCATATATATATATATAAATATATATAACCCATATACCCTTAACTATATATACCAATATATAACTATATATAATATAACATATATATATATATATATATATATATAACATATATATATATATATAGAGGGAAATAGAGAGAGAGAGCAGTGAACAGTGAGAGAGAGTGGGAGATGACAGTCCAAGGGGGGGACTGTTCTCAGTTTCCTGAGAACAGGAAACAGTTCCCCCAACCAACACACACACAGTCCATATATACATACCTATGTATATACTCACATAACAACCTACACACATAACCAAATACCCTGAAAACTCACCCACAATCACACATACATATATACAACATATATACATACTAAAATACACTATTACAAAGTATAATTTATGTCAAAATCGGGTTTGAAATCCATTTTACAAAAACCGGAAAATAACTCAAAACTGAAAACTGTGCACTGTTACTCGATAACTAGGTAAACCAAAATACATACACGAAACCGAGCTAAGGCTCGAATATCTAGGTTGGTAACAGTGTCCCTAGGTGTCCTCTAGTGTCTAGGGTCCCTGATACTGCACCACGACACGACACAACGTGTCCAAACACAAAAGAACCTAATAGGGTAAATCCTGATACTGTGCAGTGTCACAGGCATCGTGCACGTGTTCACGTGTCTCGTGGACACACCACGAGACACGAATCGACTCGTGGTCACACACACGTGTAGCCCACACATAGGGCTACACGATGGACACTCTGTTATGTGTCCACGTGTCTCACAGTGTCGACACGAGAGCCGTATCAGTCGTGAAAACACGACTGATACGCACGAGTTTCGACAGCGTCGTGCACGCTGTCACAAGCCTCGTGCTCGTGACACAGGACACGAAGCACCACGTGCTCGTGTCCACGTGTACGCCACATGAAGGGCTACACGATGGTGTCATCATGAGGCACCCAAGTGTCGTGTCCGTGCGACACGACACGCTCGAAGTTGCCCTCGCGCGCATGTGCACTGACAGCCCGTGTCTAGTGCGAGTGAGTTTTCTCACTCGACAGGACACGAGGCGACACCAAATTTTGGGGGCATGTTCGCAGACATGGCCCCCGTGTCCATGCCAAAAATCTCGTGTCCTAGTACACTGTGTAGTGAGAATGAAGGGGGTGGTAGCAGGGCATATTTACAGTGTAAAAGCATGTGTCCAGTGTATTGTGTCCGAGAGCTTTGTGTCCAGTTTTGGACACGACACAAGCTCAAAATGTGCTCAGTGTATAGGGGTTAGGTTTAGCTAGGTCTAGGCTAGAATTTGGTTCAAAAACATTTGGAAAACAGTGTGTATTTTATACTATGACAGTGAGCAATTTACACTAAAATTTAATGATTTAACAAATAGGATATGTGTCCGATACGGACACCAATCAATCCTAAATCCTACCAAACTTGTCACACAGTACCCTAGTACCTAGATGCATGCAAATATGAAGAGAAAACACAAAATTAACATGGTTTATGGACATTTACCTATTTGGTGAAAAATCAAGAAAACACCCAAGTAGGGGGGGTGTTCTTCCACTTAGTGATGCCCAAAGCCCTTCAATTTCCTTGATAGCAGGCCCTAACTAGTACCCTCTAGTGTAGGGGAGCCCAATGCAAGAAACTAGAGGTGATTTAGATCAAAATTGATCAAGTTATGGGTGTTTGAAGAAAAGGGATTTTTCTAGGTTTAATTTCATGTAAAATGATCATGAATTCATGTGAGGGGTTAATATAGGATGGTGTAGTGGTAGGGGGGGTAACCTATGGCCGGTCAAGACATGGGAGGGGGGTGTCCTTGGGTTTCCTTCTAGGTTAAGGCAAAGACTTGGTGAAAAGGTTGAAGATATTTTGAGTGTTTGTAGCAAAATATCCTATAAAGTCATTCTAAGATATTTATACTACTTTAACCCTATGCAAATATCTATCCCCTTAGCATTCTAGGTTAGTGACTAATCTATGGATTAGGGTAGACTAGGTTAGGGGCTCTCATGATACTTAACCATGATTAAACAATAATAAAACACATAATTCCAAATAATTCTAGATAAATCCTAGAAAATTACCAAAATACCTTTTTTAGGCTAAAACTACTAAAATGATATTCTAAGCCTATGGTCAAGTTCTCATGGTCATGGCAACTTTTAGGTTAGAGAAAACTAGGATTTACACTAAGTTATACTAACCAAAATCACAAAGTCATAAGTCATGACTTAGCATGACTTTAGAAAATGGTTCTAATTACACTAGAAATCACCATAAATTATATCATGACTAAAATACTATAAATTAATAATAAAAATAATAAATTTTCAAAAATATCCCAAATTCAGAAAACTGGGTGCTACAATATTTCTCTCCTATCAGCTTACATATCACAAAATTATTATAGGTTGTGATTGCTACATATCAGGTAATCAAACTTTCTTATCCCTTTTATCCCTTTTATATCAGGTAATCAAATTAAATATGAGTCTATTAATTTGATTATTTTAAAGATAATATTTCATATCATTTAAATCTTAAATCGAATATAAGACTTTGTATTTTGATTTATTTACAGTTTAAATTCATATAAAATGCTGTATTATCTCCAACAATAAGAACATAATATAAACCAAAAAAGTTAATTTTTAAATCTTAAGCAAATATTGATTTTATCTACAACTCACGTATAAGACATCTCAAAAATAATAAATAAATAACGTAGGAGTTTAATTGATATAAGTTTATTATTTTAAAGATAATATTTTATTATTTAAATCTTAATTCAAATGTAAGATTTTGTATTTTGATTTATTAGTTAAATTTCATACTAGTATTATCTCTAATAATAAAATATTAAATATAAACATATATAGCTAATCTTAAAAAAATTTAGTTAATCTACAACTCACGTATATAGTTAATATTAAAAATCTACTACTCACATGTATAGTTAATCTACAACTCACGTACATATAGTTAATCTTAAAAAAAAAAATCTACAACTCACTTATATAGTTAATCTTAAAAAAATCATAAACGTGAGTTGTAGACACCTCATAAATATATATTTATGATTTTGAGATATCTCTAGCAAAAGAAAATCATAAATATACGAATTTTTTGTGTATGAGGTATCTTATAGATTTATTTATTAGTTAACTTCATATATTACTGGATTAGTTAATCTACAACTCACGTTATATAATAAAACTTACGGATGAGTTTAACTCCTATCAATTGATTATTTTAAAAATCATGAAAAAGTTAAGGACAAATCAGTAAATTTATCTATCTCCCACAAACAAACAAAAGTTAATTTTCACTTTTCCTCTCCCCATTTTTTGGTCATCCAAACAAGAAAAGTAAAGTAAAGTAACTTTCCTCTCCCTCAATTTTCCTTCCTCTCAAATTTTTCTCTCCCTCCCCTCCAATGTTCCCAAACATAGTGTTAGGATTTAAGTTAAAAATTGAGAAATTTTGAGTGGCACCCACTTTTGTTTACCATATTTACAGTGCACCCACAAGTTTACAACAATGTAAGGTACCCCCCACTTTTGACGTTTTCCGTCCAATATGGACGGTTAACTGGGTTGACCAAATTTTTTGACAAAAATATCCCGACCTGTTGTCCGTGTCTCGCCGCTCCCCGACCTTGCCGAGCTCGCCGAGCTCGCCGCCCCCCTCTTGACCATGCCAGCCCCCCTCTTCCTCCTCCCAACCTCGCCGAGCTCGCCGCCCCCCTCTCCGACCTCGTCGAGCTCGCCGCCCCCTCTCCGACCATGCCAGCCCCCCCTCTTCCTCCTTCCCGACCTCGTCGAGCTCGCCGCCCCCTCTCCGAACTCGCCGAGCTCGCCGTCCCCCTCTGACCATGCCAGCCCCCCTCTCCTCCCTGACCTCGCCGAGCTCGCCGCCCCCTCTCCGACCTCGCCAGCCCCCCCCCCCCTCTTCCTCCTCTCCGACCTCGCTCGCCGAGCTCGCCGCCCCCTCTCCGACCATGCCAGCCCCCCCCCCCCCTCTTCCTCCTCCCGACCTCGCTCGCCGAGCTCGCCGCCCCCTCTCGACCATGCCAGCCCCCCCTCTCCTTCTTGAACGACCCTTACCAGGAGATGAACGGAGGAGCGGGGTGCCCCCCCCCCCCCCCCCCCCCCCCCCCACCACCATCAACGCAGCCGGAGCTGCTCCGTGGCCTGGCGAAGGAGGGCGGCGGAGGCACGCCGACGGCGTGAGGGGGCAGACACGAAAAAATAGGGGAATCAGAAATAAGACATGGGTATTTGGTCAAAAAAAATGGTCAAAGGGGTTGACCGTAAGTTGGGGACGGAAACCGTCAAAGGGGGGGTACCTTACATGTTGTAAACTTGTGGGGTGCATTGTAAATATAGTAAACAAAAGTGGGGTGCCACTCAAAATTTCTCTTAAAAATTTTGTGTAGGTGAGATTAATGAGGGAGAGAAGAAGGTGAGCCTAATGAGAGAGAGAGAGAGAGAGAGAGAGAAAAGAGGAGCGAGTCAATAGGCCCAAGATCCGGGTCAAACAAGTATAGCCGTGCCATTACTTAGAAGGTACGCACATTTGTTAACTTCTCAAGCAAAATAAATTAATTGATATACAATTCTTTAAACTACACAATTAAATACACCTCCGCTCCAACTAATTAAATAAAAATTAGTTCTTAATTAGAGGTGAAAGGAATCCCTTGCTCGGCTAAAGCTCAGATTGGCAGACGTTTGGCACTTTCTTAAGACTGAGATTCTGTCCATGTGTGATTCTTCTCTTGGCCTTAAATTTCTTTGTGGTTGGCATTGGGAATGGTCTTACTACAACATGTATACATTTCAATCATAATTTTATTTTGTTTTAATGGTTTTGCTTAGAAATATATTATATATTCCTAAAATTTTGTTATTTACTTAGAGGTCCTTCAAATCAAGTCAGAACTTCTTTAGTTAGCTATGACCATAAGCATCTACGAAATCGTATAAATTATTATTTCTGGAATGTCACTTCATATTTGCACACAAGAACACGTTCCAAAGAACACAACAAATTCATACTTCAAATTAACCTCTTTTTTTTTTTTTTTTCCTTCCTTTTTTTTTTTGGTGGGTCCAGTTGAGTCCTGTTCACGAATTATGATGCGTTCCAAATATAGAGAGCCACTTGATGATATTTTCAAGTGTAGACAAGAACCTACTATAGCTTCCAAGTGCAACAAATTTTGACTAAAAAAAAAAAAAATGTAGCACTTCAAACTACTTACACTGGACGCAGTAAACTAGATGTGTGATCTCTGATGAACACTAACCCATAAAAAGAAAATTAAATATTGACACCTTTAGGATTAGCAATATCAGCAAATGGAACTAATGAAGTTTATAACTCGAAGGACCTCAACCAAATAAGGAGATATAGAGGAGCTAAGTCAGAAGAAACTTATTTTGAAATAAACCCTCTTCAATTGACAAGTTGGTCTTAAGAATAACATACTTGATCAATGCATGTCATCACCGTGTTATATAAGAATATTACAAATTAGTATTCTTCATGTACCAATTCAAACATTTGACACAATCAAAAAAATTATATATATTCTCAAGAGGAAGAAAAACAACTTAGACCCAAAATAACCTAATTTTATGCAAGACCACCTTCAACCTATAAATGTGCCTAATGTTGGGCCGGTCACGAGTTAAATCAATCCAAGGACTAAAGTTCATATTTATATAGTAAACTTGATTGAACGTGAGCTACAATATAAGGAGACCAAGAGAAGAATAAGAAAAACCTTCTTTTTATAAGCTCTAAAGCCTTAGCAAGTGACACGTGGACCATAAATATAATGTAAGAAGTAATGTTTTGATGATCATAATAATGAATAACAAAGAATATTATATTATAAGCTCTAAATGAGAATTAGATCATTGTCAACACCTTGTAGCTTCACCTGTTATCATGACCAATAGTTAATTAAAGCAACATTATAACTATCAGTTAGGAACTTAAATTCCATATGATGCATTGAGTAGGTCAACGGATACTATATACATTGTTAATATGCTCTTGAATTATTTATAAAGTATAGAAGAAGGGAAAAAAAAAAGTGGGCTTTTGTTGTCACACATGATATGTAGATTGTTTGGCAAAACTTTTCTCTCTCACGTATTGTTCCACGACAAATGTGAGATAAGAGTAAGGTAGATGGATATTATTGGGAGGATAAAATATATAGATGATTGATTCATGACATAATAATAAGTTTTTTTTTTCTATTTAAGTCAGTTTGGTCAAGTACAATTTCAGTACTCTCATGATCAATAGTTATTACTATCGACAATGGCAGGTTCACGGATAAGTTCGTCAAGACTCGTACTTGGATAATCTATTTTTGCTTAGGACAATCCACTAAATCCAACATGACCTGCACGATATCGGAATCGTAGGTGACCCTCAAGGACCAGTCTTTTACAAAGATTCTCTGGCTGGAACAACTCAACCCTCCGGGACGGCCCTGCTACCGATCAGAAATCCGATCGAAAGACCACATATTTTCGGTGGCCAAAACGTGTCCATCATTTGGTTTCTGGTTGTCCTACCCTTTCTAAGCCATCTGTTTTCCAAGTTCTTTTCAGTTCTTGGTAGGTCTGGGTGTCAGAACTTTCAAGATCTAAAGCTCTGAATATTAATCAAACTATTGATGTATGTACATATATTGATTCCCAAATAGATACATTGGACGTGTGTGATTGATTATTTGTAAGCAAAGTTTAGAAGAAATTTGGGAACTCCAAAACTTTGACTAGATCCTCTCCTTGTACTAAGAATTAAGAGCATCTCCAACCTATTGTGAGTTTCGAAAAAATGGTTGTCTTCTCAAACTTTTGCATTGGAGAACATATTTTTATCTCATTGTCTTGTGTGAATGTCATCTTGCCACATAGGAAAGACACTGTCTTATGTCTCATGCCACATAGGATTTACAACACAAAACAAGACAATAGGGTTGGAGATGCTCTAAGTACATGATTCTCAATGTACTTCCAAAATTGGCACAATTAATCTCTCTCAACAATAAGACTAGTATCTTATTTCCAACAGCAGATGAAGCTCTTTCATCCCTTTTTAACAGCAGATTAAATGTGCCAAACTTGCAACAGCAATGCAAATTAAGACATCAATCTTTATATAAGATTTACTCCAATATGCTTATATAAGATGTACTCCAATATGCCATATCATATATTGAACTGTAAACTGTAACAGCTAGTAATTCCAAAAATTAAACAAATTTATGAATCTTTGCTAATTAGTTAATATTGGCAATTTGGCATCCAACAAATTTGTTAACCATGCATTAATTATCTTCTTTCCCAATACAATAAAGCTCTCATCCATTTACATGGGAATATGGAATATTCAAAATGCACTCTTTTATATATTATATTATATAGATATATATATATATTATATATTATATATAGATATATATTATATATATATAATATAATATATACACTTAGTCATGTGACTTATGTCCACTTGCGATGTACGTACAAAAAAGAAAGATTTTTTTTTCCTAATTTAATTAAAAAATAGATATAAATTTTAATTATATTAAAATAATTTAATATAATATTAATACACTTTAATTAAAATTATTTTATATATATTTTTTTTATAACTTTTGATATATCAAGTAATTAGTTGATTAAAATATGATTGGAACATTGAATATATTTTAATTTGGATTTGTTATAAATATATATATATTCAAGTAGTTAGAAGGATTATTATTTTAATTATGTGATGATATACATGGCTTAGATGGCTTTTATATATACTAGTTACTTTCAAGTGTGTTGCACGTTAAAAAAATTTTCAATATGATTGAAATATAAAAATTTAAATTATGTTAGAATATTTTAAATATAATTTAATATATTTTATTTATGAATTATTATAAATATATTTTCAAACTTTTGGATATATGTTTAGTTAGATAATATCATTTAGTTAGTTTAAATATAATTTAATTCTAAAATATTTTAGTATTTATATGTATTCATGCAGTTAGGAGGATTTTATTTTAGTTTTAGTTTAAACTACGTGAGAAAATTATAAATACGGTTACGGGACTTAAAAAAACTTTTTTAAAATAAAATTTATTGATGAAATACACACAATTAGACGGCTCAATCTTGCACCGTTTTAAAGTCCCCTTATATTAGTAGAGATATATAAGTCGATGATGCTCTAGCCTGATGGTAGGACGGAGGCATGCGACCAGAGATGTCTTCAACTGTTGAGCTAAGAGCATCTCCAACCCTATTGTAAGTTTGAAAAAAATGGTTGCCACATAGGAATGACAATCATTTTTTTCAAAGGTACTTCTCCAATGCAAATGTGAAATAAAGTGTGGAGTTGACATGGCAATGACATAGCAAAGACAATGTGAAGTTGGTTGTCTAGATCTAGACAATGCACTTCACAATGACTTTGTCTCCACATCATCAATTATGAATAGAAATATTTATAAAAAAGTTGAAGAAGTGGAGGAGTTGCCTTGGAAGTTGGAAAAATACTTTTTATGTCCCCTCAATACTTTTGCATTGGAGAGAGTTTTTCTATTTCATTGTCTTTTGAGATATAATTTTGCTACATAAACAAGACATTGTGGCTCATGCCACATAGGAGCCACCTAAGACTCACACACTTAACAAGACAATAGGGTTGGAGATGCTCTAACAACTAGCCATGTGTGGTTCATTTTTCTTTTGTAGACAAGGACAAACATGCATGGGTATTCTTCAAGGTAATTAATTAAGTTACTCAAGGGGAAGGAAAAAAAAAAAATGGAGACAGCAAATGGTGGAGACCTTTGATGACTTCCATATATGAGATCTGACTCTGTTGGATCTCTTATACAAAAGTCAACATCCCATGAGCAATCACTGCCAGAGCTGGCAAATTACAGCACATAACATCAACATCAACATCCCTCTCTCTCTCACACACAAATACCATCATCTCAAACTTCTTCTTCCACCAGTTCTGCAAGCTTCAATATCATGTCTTCCTTGTAGCCTAGCCTAGCTAGCTAGCCATATAGTTGCAGTCCTTGTGCATCAAAGCTGCAGCTGCAACAACCACACACATAGAGAGAGAGATCCCTTTCTTTTCACCATCTCCACATTCTCTTTGTCCTACTTTTAGTATTTATCTATCACATAAATATACTTTAGGCCCACCATCCCTCCATATCTTGCCTTTTAAGCACTCCTTCCTTCATATTCCACCTCTTCCAATATCCTTCAAGCAAGCAAGAGAGAGAGAGAGCATGCTTGAATGTCCACAGCAAGGTGAGCATGCTTAATTAGCTAGGAGGAACAAACAAAGAAGAATACAGAAAATAACCCTAACCCTAATTTTTTTTCCCCCTCTCTTTATATTGCTCATGTAAAAACCCTAATCCCCAGAAAACTGAAATTTTCAGGGAGAGGATCAAAGAAGAAGTAGGCAAGAAGATCAGGAGGGAAGCCGATGCCGGCGGCAGCGACCGGATGGCGCGACTGAACCTGCTGGGCCCCGCCGGCGGCACGTGAACACGATCACCCCTGCGCCGCCTGCAAGCTCCTTAGGCGCCGCTGCGCCCAGGAGTGCCCCTTCTCCCCTACTTCTCCCCCCACGAGCCCCAGAAGTTCGCCTCCGTCCATAAGGTCTTCGGCGCCAGCAACGTCTCCAAGATGCTATTGGTAAATCCCAATTATTTCCTTCCTGATCAAAAAAAGTGTTTCTGGTTTGAAATTTCGTGACAGTCCGATCATTACAAAACTATTGTGGTCAGCGAGGAGAGGTATAACCTCCCAGACTAGACAGACGGTCTCAGATTCGAACCGCGGAGAGGTGTAGATGGTGTGTGAAAATTGGGAACAGTAAGTCCAAAAGTATCATTACAAAACTAAACTTACGGTCGATTGATTGATCCATAGGAGGTGCCTGAGCCCCAGAGAGGCGACGCCGCGAACAGCCTCATCTACGAAGCGAACGTGCGGCTGAGAGACCCCGTCTACGGATGCATGGGGGCGATCTCAGCCCTGCAGCAGCAGGTACAGGCTGGAGATGGAGCTGGCGGCAGTGAGAACCGAGATTCTCAAGCACAAGTACCGGCATAGCAGCAGTACTCACGCGTCGGCAATCAATATCCCGGCCTCCACGCTGATCGCTTCCTCCAGGGACGTCGTGTCGGTGGCCGCCCTGCCGCCGATCCCCGCTCCGCGCCCCCCTCCTCCCGCTCCTGCCGCCTCCTCGTCGTCCTCCATGTATACACCTCCGTCGAATTGCACCGACTACAGCTCCATTACCAACGAAAATGTCCCATACTTTGGTTAAACAAACCTTGAATTAATTTTTTTTTTCCTTCTCTCTTCTATGGACTATGTTGAATAAATTTGTGTAGGTGATGAACATATTTCTGTTTGTTGGGCTGCCTCAACTTTCTTGATGTATGATTCCGGTTCGACTTTATTAGTTCATCATGATGATCACTAAGTACTTCATAGTTCATATGTTCAAAGAAAATATATCAAGTTTGTCATTGGTTTGATTGCTAAAAACTAGTTATGCTGTGCACTTCAATTTTCCTCCCCTTTTGGTTTGAAATCAAT